>CATIWR010673529.1:0-15856 GCA_949677035.1 Omphalea diandra | reverse complement strand
TATATATATATATATATATGGAGCAACATAACCAATAGTTCCTTTGACTATTGTAGAACTACTTGGATGCTGTTGAATCTCACCAGAAATAGAGGATACAATCTTAGCCAAGCCAAAACCTCCAACATGGGTAGTCATATCTTCATCCAAAAGAGCATTACTTGGCTTTAGATCACCATGTATTATTGTTGATGTGCCACCATTATGAAGATACTCTATTGTTGTAGAAATATCAATGAGTTTGTTTATTAGATTTAGACTTTTTGATTCCCTTTCTTGCCATATTCTCTTATAATCTGAGGATGCAACCATTTCTTTAGACTCCCATTCACCATAAATTCATATATTAAAGCTTTGAAGTCATTACCTTTAAAGTTGATACTTGAGTAGACACTCAGTAGCTTCAAAAGATTTTGGTGCTTTATGCTTTTAAGAGCTTGACATTTTCAGATGAAACTACTTGAAGCTCCCCTTTGTTGTAAGTTTAGCACTTTGACTGCCACTTGTAGGCCTAATTTCTCAAGAATTACTTTGTAGATGGAACCATAACTACCGACACCAATTATGTTAGCCATAGAGAACTCATTTGTGGTTCTAAAGAGTTTTAAATAGGATATTCTCTAAAATTGGGTCTAAAATGATGGAATGGAAATACTTTTCTTTCTAAAAATTATTTTATGATGCCAAAAAATTAAGGAACACAATAACAAAGCCTACAATATTGCAACAACAATCATTAAAATCACTACTTTAAGAGGTTTTTCATTATTGGAGTTTGGGAAGTGACACAAATGGAGCTTCAATTTAGCAATACCTCCACAAAGACCATTGTTTCCTAACAATGAAACTACATTTGCATTTAGAAAGATTCCCCGTTTTGGTATGTCTCCTTAAAGTTGATTAAAAGAAAAATTCAAATAGCTTAGTCAGTCAAGCTCAGCTATAGAACTCGAGATTCACCCTAAAAAATTGTTGCATGAAAGATCTAGCTCCCTTAAACCTTGTAAAATGCCTATAGCCAGAGGTATCTCTCCATCAAATGAATTTCCTTGTAGGTGAAGCCTTTCCAAACTCATACACTTGCCAATAGTGCTTAGGATAGTACTGGACAATTTATTGTTTAATGGACTAGATTTTCTAGTAAACCAACTTGTGATGGAATTAAACCAGTAAGTGTATTAGTGGATAAGTCAAGGGAAACTGAAAGGAAAGAAAGACTAATAAGATCTGTGGGTGTTGAACTAGTAAGATTTTTATGTAGGAGATCTAATTTGATCAAGTTATGATAACTACTAAGACCCAATGGCATCCTTTCATGTAGATTGTTGAATTCCATATAGAGAACACTCAACATGGATAAATTACTAATTGAAGGAATTACTCTTGTAAATTTGTTGTTGGTCAAGTCCAACTCTTGCAGAAGTTGAAATTTCTTAAAATATATACGTATTAGGCCATTAAGATAATTATTGTAAAGTATGAGATATCACAGATTAATAAAGGTTTCAATGCCTAAGGGAATGGAATTATATAACTGATTATCTGATAGAGATATATACTCCACCTCTTTAGAGAGATTGGCTATGGAATTGGGAATGGTCCCTATAAAAATATTGGATCCTAAGAGAAGAATATTTAAACTGGAGCAATTAATCAGTGAACTAATGAAACTTAAGTCATATTGAAATTGATTTGAAGACAATTTTAAAACTAGAAGACTCAACAAGATTCCAAATTGTTTAGGAATCATACCAAAAAATCCATTAAATGAAAACACAATTTGATGAAGCGCAGAAGCATTTGGTAATGAAATTGGGATTAGTCCATTAAACTTTTTATCTGTTAATTTAAGATACCATAGCTTGGGAAGAGTAAGGCCTATATTAGAAGGCATGCTGCTATTCAATTGGTTATGATTAACTCAAAATAATTTAATGCTAGAGATGTTAAAGAGGCCATATGGAATCTCACCAATGAAATTATTTTCTCTAAATATCAAAGATCTTAAGTTGGTAGGTTACATTTCCATTGGAATCTCTCCTTGAAAGCCATTTTCCTAAGGAGAAATTTCCCAAAGAGATGATAATTTCTAATGGAATGAGGGGTGCATCCCGTCAGGTTATTTCTCACCAAGCCTAAAGCTCCAAGTTTTGATAAAGAACCCTCCTCAAAAGGAATATTTCCCTGGAGTTTGTTGTCAATGAGATTAAGATATGCAAGGTTTGAGTAATGGGACAAGTTCATTCATATTTTCCCACTCAACAAATTATTGTTGAGATGAAGATGACCAATCTGTTATGGGATTTGGCCATGAAAGGAATTATTTTGGAAATAAATGTGCATGAGAAATGATAAGTTTCCAATATAAGGCGACAATGATCTTATCAAGCCTTAAGAGTTCAAGTTCAAGTAAAAGACCTTATCAGGATGTCATTTGCCACATGAAACGCCATGACAATGACAAAAATGAAGAGCATCATTCCAAGAACTCAAGACTTGAAAAGGGTCTTATTGTATGGAATTTTTAAAGGACATCAAAGCAAGTCAATCAGTGACATTTTGTGAGCAAATGTGTAGGATGAAGGAGTAAAAACACAAGATGATGAGAATGTAATAAAAAGACTATCTCATATTAATTTCCATTTCTACGATGCAATTGTAGTTTCTATTCTTTTTCAAGTGAAAATTTTCAGTATTCATAAATTTATAACGTCTTTGGAAAAAGAGAAAGAGGAAATAACATCTCTCGTAAAAGGGAAAAAGAAAGAGGAAGAGGTAGGCCAATAGACCAAAACAAGTCATTTTCTCAATGTTTTTATTAAACTTTTAGAGGTAGGGCTTACTGAGCTCATAGTCTTAACAGGGTACATAAATGTATTACACAACTGTCATGTTAGTTGATGATAGACACTGCAACCAACTTAAACAAATCAATAATTTATTAAATTGAGTTTGATTGAATATGATATAGGCATAATAGTCCTTAAGTGAGTATTTTTTCTTCTATTATTGAAGAGTATTAATACCCTGAAGGCAATGTGTAATTTACTTTTTTCTAATTTTATGTAGAGAATTTTGATCATATTTTAGAGGAGGTTCTTAGAATTTGGTTATGAAATGATGACATGGAAATATTTTTCTTTTTAGAATTTCTTTTCTAGGCTAGAAGATTATGGAACGCAATAACAACATAACCAAACATATTATAACAATAATAAATGGAATTATTACTTTGAGAGGTTGTTTCTTCTTAGAGTTTGGAAAGTGGCAAGAAGTGAGCTTCAATTTAGCTATGCCTTCACCAAGACCATTATTGTTTCCTAATAATGAAACTGCACTTGCATTTAGAAAGAATCCATGTTTTGGAACCTCCCTTTGAAGTTGATTAAAAGATAAATTTGAATAGCTAAGTCCATCAAGTTTGATGGATTTTTACAAAGCTTAAAAGAGTGTAAAATTGATAAAAAAAAAAAAAAAGAATTGAAATTGGAGAATAGCAATATTGTTGTCTTACTTCATTGATTTATAAATAGTGTTTATAAAAATACAAGTGTATGACTTAACAACAACTTCTAACAACTCTTATCAACTTTTCCTTAATTTAAAAAAGATTTGTTGTTCCATGTCTTTACTTAAATCAAGTAAAAATCTATAACCATGCTTCATAAAATATTACATTTAAAAGTTAACAAATTAAGAAGTAAATTATACAAAAAGAGAACATCAAATGACAACACTGGTTGTCACACAAGCACAAAAAATAGAGTTGCAACTTCAACTCCAATATAACAGTAACAACAACAACTCCATCTTCACAACACCAATAACACTTTCAAGCTTGTGGATATTCCTCCTACATACTTTAACACTCCTGTTTGATAGAAGTGTTGGAGTGTATGCCTAACTTTCCTCTAATTTCTTCGAACCTTCCTTTAATTAAGGCTTTTCTTAGAATATAAGCAAGTTAATCCTCAAACTTGCAATGTCTGAGTTTAATTTCAACTTCGTTCTCCACTTCCCTAAAAAAATGATACTTAATCTTAATATGCTTGGTCTTGCCATGAAACATAGGCGTCTTGGCCATTGCAATAATAAATTGATTGTCATATAATGCCTCCACATCTTCACTTTCTTCATTTCCTAAATCTGCAAGAACCTTCTTGAACCATAGGGCTTGATTCACAATAGCAACAACTGCCACATACTTTGCTTTTGCTATGGATTGAGCTACCACACTTTATTTCTTACTATTTCAACTCACCATACCAAAACCAATGGTGAAGCAATGCTCAAAAGTGCTTTTCATATCATCTTCTGATCCTGCCTAGTCATTATCAGAAAAACCAAGTAGCTTGTAATGACAAGAGCTATTATACATCATTCCATATTCTGATGTGCCTTTCACATACCTCAAGACCCTCTTTGCTGCAACAAAATGAACCTAACTTGAGAATGCAAAAATCTAAAAAGCAAGCTTGTGGAAAACATAATATCGGGCCTGGTAATTGATAAATAAAGCAAGCATCTAATCAAACTCCTATAAACACCAACATCCACCTTCTCAACATCATTTTCCCCCTTTAATTATTCACCTTTCACTACTAAAGTTGCAACAGGTTTGCAATTTGATATTGAAAACTTCTCCAAGATCATCTCAAGATACATCTTTTGATAAATAAGGACGTTTGGACTAATTTGTAGCACTTCAATACCTAAGAAATAAGAAATAGGCTCGAAGTCATTCATTTTAAACACTTTCTTCATCTCCTCCTTAAACTAAATCACCATGCTCTTATTGCTACTAATGGCAAGTAAATCATCAATATAGAGAGACACCACTAAAACTTGCTTCTAAGATTACTTAACATATAGAATTGCTTCATTACAACTCCTTTTCAAATCCTAAACTCCTTAAATGCATGTCAATCTTATTGTAATAGGCTCTGGGATTTTGTTTCAGGCCATATAATGCTTTGTTCAATAGGTACACATGATCTTCAAGTCCTATAATCTCAAAACCATGAGGTTAATAAACATAAATCTCCTTCTCCAACTCTTCATTGAGGAATGTTGACTTAACATCTAACTGGAAGACACACCAACTGTTGTGAGCTGCAATTGATAGCAACAATCTGATGGTGTCAAATCTAGCAATTGGAGTAAATGTCTCTGTAAAATCAATTTTTGAGCATAAACCTACACAACTAACCTTACTTTGTGTTTGTTAATTAAACCATCTGGATTAAGCTTGACCCTAAAGACCCACTTTACATTAATAATATTCTTTCCTTTTGGTCTTGCCACCAACTGCCAAGTGTTATTTCTTTTAATCATAATTAGCTACTCCTCTATTGCTGCCTTCTATTGTGGAGAATTAATGGCATCATTAAAGTTTTAGGGCTCCAAAAATGCCATATTACACCTATTATAAATGTTTTAAAGTGTTATGGTGCCTCTCATAATAAAGTCTTCATCAGAATCTAATTCATCATCACTAGTAGCTTGTTTCTGGGGCAAAACTCCTTCAATTAGATTCTTATTAATAGCAACACCATTTTCCCAATCCTAAAAAGCATCCTTATCAAACTTGACACTTCTAGCAACAATAATCTTCTTGGTTTTCACCTCTAACACTTTATAAGCCTTAGAATTGTTGTTGCACCCTATCATCACACTAATCTTAGCTTTGTAACTAAGCTTTTCCTTTTTAGCATCTAGCATATGAACATAAGATAGGCTACCATACACTATGAGATGGCTTATAGTAGGCTTGGGGCCAAACCAAGCTTCAAATGGAGTTGGCTTTCAACTGCCTTAGTAGGCAATCTGTTGAGCCAGTAAAAAGCAGCATTAACTGCCTCAACCCAATATTCCTTTGGCTCTCCCTTCTCAAACGTTAAACACCTTGTCATATTCATGATGAATCTATTTTTCCTTTCACAAATTCCATTTTGTTGTGGAGTATATGCCATAGTAAGTTGGTGATGAATGCCACATTTTTACAGATAACTCTCAAATTGATCAGAGGTGTACTCAGTTCCATTATCTAATCTAAATGCCTTGATGTGTTTAGAATAAGAATTCTTAGATGGAACCTTGAATTTGATGAAGCAATCTAACGCCTCAGTCTTTTACTTTAAGAAAAACACCAAACAAAACCTGCTAAAATGATCAATAAGGACTAAAAAATATCAACTGTTGAACAATGAAGGATTAGGCAAAAGACCACACACATCAGTGTGTACCAATTGGAGCTTCTTAATTGCTTTCTATGCTTGATTAGCTGGAAAAGGGAGTTTAGTTTGTTTGCCAAGTTGACACACTCCACACACTTCATTTGGATCATTGACAACAAACATATCAGTAACCAAATCCATCTTTAACATATCAATAATAAAGTTATAATTAAAATTTCTAAACCTCTTATGCCAAAGGGTTGATTCATCAACACAACTGATGCAAGCTTCAATCTCAATATTTTTCCATTCAATTAGAAAATTTCTCTTTAACATGTTAACTGACAGTAAACATCTACTAACAAGATCATAAATTTTTGACCTTTTCTCTTTAAAAAATAAAGAATAATTATTCTCAACTAGTTGACCTATACTTAATAAGTTATGATTGATTTGAGGTACAAATAGAACTTCAGTAATGAATTTTGTACCTGAAAGAGTGTCTATAGTAACAATACTTTTTCCCTTCACTTCTAGCAAATTTTCATCTCTAATTTTCACTCTTAAAGAGCAACTCTAATCGAGTGCCTTAAAGATCTTCAAGTCATCTGACATATGGTGTGTACAACCACTATCAACTAACCAAGCAGATGAGTGATTGCTGGTAGCATTGCATTATTCATGAACTAAAGCCATTAAGAGCTTTTCTTCTTGAGGTTCAAGGTTATCAACAACTGGTACTTGCTGTGATGGAGCTTATTGTTATTGTTGCCCTAATTTACACACCTTTTCTATATGCCCAAATTGCTTGCAAGACCTGCATTATACCCTAGGTTTGTACCATACAAATTTTTAATGTGAGTTCTCTTATTGCAATAAGGATGAGGAAGGAACTTGCCCTTTCTTCCCTTGTATTTACCACCACCACTTTGCTTCTTATCTTTGTCCTTTTCTTCATTAGATTGCTTACTGCTGCTTACACCTGAATGTGTTTTTTTTTGGTTTACGAATAACATATTCTCAGTCAGCTCTTCTTCTCTAAATGCCTTTCTCTACTCAACAACTTTTAAAGCATTAGTTAGCTCAGTGAGAGTAAGCCATGTTAGGTCCCATGAGTTTTCAAGGGATGAGATTTTGGCATTAAATCTCTTTGGAAGAGTCACTATAACCTTCTTAACAATCCTCTTTTCAGGGAGTTCTTCACCAAACAATTTGATTTGGTTAACAACCTTCATAACTTTGTTAGCATACACTTTTACAATCTCTGAATCCTACATTCTCAGCAGCTTAAACTCCTTCCTTAGGTTGAAGATTTGCATTTGCTTTGTTTTCTCACTTCCTTGAAACTCCTCATTTAACTTGACCCATGCTTGCTTTGTTATGTCGTAAGCAATGATCCTGGTGAAAATCACTTCACTTACAATTGTATATAAGTAAAAAAGTGCCTTGTATCTCTTGGCAAATTCTTTTGAATGGTGTTTTATATGATTTAGAGTTGAATTTTTAGAGAGAGGATTTGGTCATTCCCTTTCTCGACAACCTTATAAAGATTAAAAAAAAAAACTCGCAAGTAGGCTTTATAGTAATTTTCACCATTAAATGTTGAGGGAGTTGCTCTAGAAAATGTTGAGGAAGCCATGACTGAAAATAAGTGTTTTTAAGGTTGTTTTGGTGGGTTAACTCATTGTTTTTCTCTTCTTTTATGCAAGCTGAAACTCTTTTCTTTCTCACTTTGGTTTTCTCTTCTTCCACAGGTTTCTAAGATCAATTTAGCTTTGATAACATTTGATGAATTTTTACAAAGCTTAAAAGAGTGTAAAATTGATTAAAAAAGAGTTAAAAATTATAGAAGAGTTATATTGCTTTCTCACTTCAATGATTTATAAATATTGTTTATCAAAGTACAAGAGTGTGGCTTAACAATAACTTCTAACAACTCTTATCAACTTTTCCTTAATTTAAGTAAGATTTGTTCTTCCATATCTTTGCTTAAATCAAGTAAAAATCTATCACCATACTTCATAAAATATTAAATTCAAAAAGTTAACAAACTAGGTAGTTAATTATACAAAAAGAGAACATCAAATTATAGTACTTTCTATCACACAAGTTGATGCAAATCAAGTAGCCAAGAGAAAAGATCCATTAGCAATGCCTCAAAGACCAATTACAAGGGCAAAGGCAAAGAGGTTCAGGGGTGCCATTCAAGGTGCAATACAAGGATTATGGAATAATATTTCCACTATTAAAGATTCCAAGGATTTGGATAAAATATTGTGGAATAATATTTCCACTATTGAAGATTGTAGGGATTTGAAATATTTCCATTATTGAAGATTGCAAGGATTTGGGTCAAATTTTAGGATTAAATTACTTGAGTTTTCTTATTTAAATTTGTGACAATTTGGGAGTTAATTCAAGTTTTCTTATTTATATTTACATTTATTTAGGAGTTTAACTTTTATTTGTTTTCCTATTTTATTTGGGATGTAATCATATATATATATATATATATTGTATCCCACTTATCAAAAAGACAGTTGATTTTTTTCCTACAAATACTTTGTGCTTGTGAGATTAATTCTCAATTTTGATTCTTGCAAAGAATCACTTCAAACAATGATGGCTAATTACTTTGATTCGTTCATAACATACCAAGGTTCTCTGACATAGGTTCGCCTTTGGATTGAGATTTTTTCTTGTTTGAACTTGATTAAAATTTCTGAGGGAGTCGCTTCCAAGTGTAAAGTTATTGGGTCTCAAGGCAGGTCGTTTGGGGTTTGCATCAGTTTGGTATCAAAACTTTGACTTTAGGTCAGGTTTGCATATCCAAATATCTAATTCATTTATTTTCGTTTTCTGTAGCGTTTTCTTGATTTCGAGTCTAATCATTTATTTATTTATTTTTGTTTGTTTTCATTTAGAGTAAAAAAAAATTCATGTTTGTCTGTGTTCTTTTTATCTTTCTGTCACTCATACTTTGTAGTCTATGTTTTTTCTTTGCTCATCTTAATTTTCACTTTTTGGAGGTTAAAACCAAAAAGAAAAAAAAAAAAAAAACTCACTTGTGTTAGAATCAAATCAAATTCAATAGGGCAGAGACTTTAAAATTACACCAAGGTTTGGAGGATCTTCAAGTTTGGTTCTTGTTATTTCATCAATCTTTCATTTAAGCTGAATTCTCAATTTTGTGTTTCTAGTTTGATCTTGTAATACAAAAAAAAAAAGGAGGATCGTTTAAAAAAAAAAGAAGAAAAGCTTGTTCAAAAAAAAGGAGGAAAGCTCATTCGTTAAAAAAAAAAAAAAAAAAGAAGGAAGGAAAAGCTTGATAAAAAAAAAAAAGGAAAGAAAAGTTTTGCAATTCAATATCGTCAGGTTCATAAAAAGGAAGTTGAATTCCTAAGGTGAGTGGGCGAAGGAAAGGTACCAACTTTTTTTCAAGATTTGTATGGAATGTCCACGAATCAGTTTGTAACAAGGATATGAGGAGTCAACCAAGATTTCCAACACAAGCTAGGATTGGTTTCTTCTATCCTTTCCTATTTCAGGTTCATCACATTCTACTCCAATCGGATTTGTTTTCTAAATTCTTATTTATTTCCTTGCACAAATCAGATATACTTATTGTCCTCATGCTAATTCTTTTAAATTAAATTTTTTCTTCTCGTTCTTTTGTGATTTTAAAAAATAATATATTTGTGCTTGGTTGTTTATGAATTAATTTAAAGTATTGGTTTTGAATGGCTCTTGTAAGAATCTTAAGCAATAAAATAGAGGTAAAAGGCAAAAGTGTGGGCTTATCTAGAGAAAAACCAATATGACTTAAGTATAAACATGAATGAATTTAAGCGACAACATACTTGAGTGAAACATGTGAGGGAGTGAAGTGAGGTCCTTATTATCTTTTTTCACTAATCTTATTTTATAGATTGTCAAGATGAGTGATCCTGAAAATAGTGATAGAAGGATCATGGAGTTGTCCCAAAATATGGAAAGAATGTTTCAACAATTGTCTAATTGAATGGATAGATGAGAGGTTTCTCAAATCATTAGGAAGCCTACCAATGATCAAAATGCACCCAGATAGGCAAGGCAAGTCCCGAGGAGAATTCATAGAGATGAAGATATGGAATCTCTTAAGGATAATGAAGAAGAGGAAGTTAGGGTAAAGCCAAGGTGAGACAACAACAATGGTGGAGTTAAGCTCAAAATTCCATCCTTTCTTAGGCGATTGGATCTCGAAGACTACTTGGACTGAGAAAAAAAAGATTGAGTTGGTGTTTGAATGTCATAATTACACTGAATCTAAGAAGATGAGGCTAGTTATTGCTTCATTTGAAGGCTATGCTTTGACTTAGGGGGATGAAACCAAAAAGAAAAGGAGATGAAATCATGAAAATCCCATTGAAGAATGGTGTGAGCTTAAAATCATCATGAGGAGGCAGTTTGTACCCAATCACTACTACCGAGAGTTGTACAATCGACTTGAAGAGCTCACACAAGGTTCTATGAGTGTTGAAGAATATTACAAAGAGATAGAGGTGTCCATGAGTAGATCAAACATTGAAGAAGATAGAGAATCTATAATGGCTAGATTCCTCAATAGTTTGAACAAGGACATAGTGAATGTGGTAGAGTTGCAACCTTATATCAAATTGGAGGATTTGTTTCATAATGCTTTGAAGGTGGAAAAGTAACTCAAGGGAAAGGGTAATAATAATCGATTATCTTCCACTTCATCATACAAATCAACATGGAAGAAAGATGATAAGGCTAAATCAACTACACCTAAAATCGATTCAAAAGAATGAGTTTCTTTATCCTTTCGAAAGTATGGTAAACCTATATTTAACACTTCTTCAAGCAAACTTAAATGTTTTAAATGTCATGGAACATGTCATTACTAAAGAGATTGCCCAAACAAGAAGGCTATGATCTTGAAGGATGGTGAATATTATTCAGCTAGTGAAGTTAAAGATGGAGAAAGTGATTTTATGTCATCCTTAGAAGCTGCAACCAATTATGAGGGAGATGAGAAAACAATTGAAGGTGATTGTCGTATGACAATGCGGGCTCTAAGCACTCAAGTAAAGAAAGATGATGATGTCAACCAACAAAGAGAAAACTTATTTCATATTAGGTGTTTTGTCAATAATAAAGTTTGTCATATGATAATTGATGGTGGTAGTTGTACTAATGTAGCTAGCTATTACATGGTAAAAAAGCTAGGCTTGCTAACCATTAAGCACCCAAGACCCCACAAGCTCAAGTGGTTGAATGGTGGTAGAGAAGTTAGGGTTAACATGCAAGTTTTGGTTTCTTTTGCTATTGGCAGGTACAAAGATGAAGTCTTATGTGATGTGGTACCTATGCATGTCGGACATTTACTCTTGGAAAGGCTGTGGCAATTTGATAGAAAAACAAAACATGATGGCTTCATTAAGAAGTACACCATTAAAGATGAAAAATGAACTATGCTTAATCCTTTGTTACCGAAGGAAGTATATGAAGATGATCTCAAAAGGCACTAACAAATTGAAGAATAGGAGAAGCAAAAAAAGGTCGAATATAAGAAGAGGAAAGAGAATGAGAGTGAATAAAGAGGAAAAGAGGGAAAAAGTGATAAAAAAAAGTGAGGCAAAAGAAAAAGTAAATTTGAAAAAGACAGAGAGTGGGGGAGAGAGTTCGTATTCAAAAGAAATTATTGAGAATAAAAAGAAACATGTGAATTTTTATGCTAAGAGAAGTGACATTAGAGATATGATGTATTGTAATAGGACTATCCTTGTACTTATGTACAAGGAATCTTATTTTTCTACTAATGATCTTGATGACACTTTGTCTTGTGAATTTGTTTCTCTTTTGCAGGATTTTAGAAATGTCTTTCTTGAAGAGATACCCAATGGATTGCCACACATTAGGGGTATTGAGCATCATATTGATTTCATTCTTAGAGCACCAATTCCAAATTGACCCGCTTATAGGAGTAATCCCGAGGAAACCAAGGAGCTTCAAAGGCAAGTTGAGGAGTTGCTAGCCAAGGGGGATATACGAGAAAGCCTGAGTCTATGTGCAGTTCCTATTTTATTTGTACCTAAAAAAGATGGAACTTGGAGGATGTGTGTTGATTGTCATGCAATCAATAATATAATAGTAAAGTATAGACATTCTATTCCTAGGCTAGATGACATATTGGATGAATTGCATGGATCTTGTGTTTTTAGCAAAATTAATTTAAAAAGTAGATATCATCAAATTCGCATGAGAGAGGGAGATGAATGGATGACTGCATTTAAAACAAAGCATGGTTTATATGAATGGTTTGTTATGCCTTTTAGTTTAACTAATGCCCCTAGTACTTTTATGAGATTAATGAATCATGTTCTGCGTCCCTTCATTGGTAAATGTATTGTCGTATACTTTGATGATATCCTAGTGTACTCAAAGAATTCAAATGAACATCTTAAGCATTTAAGGTTAGTAATTGAAGTTTCATAAAGAGAAAAGTTGTATACTAATCTTAAAAAATGTTCTTTTTATTTGGATCAAATTGTGTTTTTGGGTTTTGTTATTAGTGCCAAAGGTGTTGAAGTTGACGAAGAGAAGGTAAGTGCTATAAAATATTGGCCTACGCCTAAATCGGTAAGCGAGGTAAGATCTTTTCTTGGGTTAGCTAGTTTTTGTAGACAGTTTGTTAGGGACTTTAACACTATTACTGCACCTCTCATTGAAGTAATAAAAAAAATGTTGGTTTTAAGTAGGGCAGTGAACAATAACATGCATTTGATTTGTTAAAGGAAAAGTTGAGTAAGACACTTGTTTTAGCTTTGCTTGACTTTACTAATACCTTTAAAATTGAGTGTGGTACTTCAGGTTTCGGGATTAGAGCTGTTTTGATGCAAGGCAATAGACCTATTGCCTATTTCAGCGAGAAGCTTAGAAGAGCTGTCTTAAACTACTCGACTTATGACAAAGAGCTTTATGCATTGGTGAAAACATTGGAGACCTGGCAATACGATCTACAGCCCAAGGAATTTGTAATTCACACCGACCATCAATCTTTTAAAACATTGGAGACCTGGCAATACGATCTACAACCCAAGGAATTTGTAATTTACACCGACCATCAATCTTTGAAACATCTCAAGGGACAGGGTAAGTTGAACAAAAGGCATGCCAAGTGGAGTGAATTTATTGAGACGTTCCCATACATGATCAAGTATAAGCAAGGTAAGGACAATGTGGTCATCGATGTCTTATCTAGAAGGTATTCTTTTATCAACACTATAAATGCAAAGATGTTGGGATTTAATCACATTAAAGGATTGTATGGTGATGATTCTAACTTTTCTAGTATTTATGATGCTTATGAAAAAGGAGCTTTTTGTAAGCATTATGAATGGATGGGTTTTATTTTAAAGAAAATGCTTTGTGTATACCTATGTGTTCTATGCATGAATTACTTGTTAGAGAAGCTTATGGGGGGAGCGGGAGGGGGTGGATTAATGGGACATTTTGGGATAGCTAAGACTTTAGACACATTACAAGAACACTTATATTGGCCTAATATGAAAAAAGATGTGATTAAGATTTGTGATAGATATGTTACTTGCAAACAAGCTAATTCTAAAGTTTTACCATAAGGTTTATATATTCCTTTACCTGTACCTAGTGAATGATGGATAGATATTTCTATGGATTTTGTATTGTGTTTGCCTAGGTCTAAAAAAGGAAAAGATGTTATTTTGTTGTTGTTGATAGGTTTTCTAAGACGACACATTTCATTGCCTATAATAAAACTAATGATGCAACACATATAACTCATATGTTCTTTAGGGAGATAGTGTGATTGCATGGTATTTGTAAAACTATTATTAGTGATAGGGATGTAAAGTTCTTGAGCTATTTTTGGAAAGTTTTATGGAATAAATTGGGCACTAAATTATTAGTTTCCATTACTTGTCATCCACAAACTGATGGACAAATTGAGGTAGTGAATAGAACTTTGGGTACTTTATTGCATGTTATCATTCAAAAGAACTTGAGAAATTGGGAAGATTGTTTGCCTTTTGCTAAATTTGTTGTTGTACATTCTACTATAGGTTTTTCACCATTTGAAGTTGTTTATGGCTTTAATCCATTAACTCTTTTGGATTTAGTTCCTTTACCTTGTAATGAAAGAAGTAGTTTGGATGACAAGAAAAAAGCTGAATTGGTGAAACAACTTCATGAGAATGTGCGAATCAATATCGATAAGAAGAACTAATAAATTGCACAGCAAATAAATAAGGGAAGAAGGAAAGTCATTTTTGAGCTAGGCGATTGGGTATGGGTACATATAAGGAAGGAAAGATTTCCAACTTAAAGAAAATCCAAATTACATCCATGGGGAGATGGGCCTTTTCAAGTCTTGGAAAGAGTCAACAAATATGCCTATAAATTGGAACTACCTAGTGAGTATAATGTTAGTGCTACTTTTAATGTTAGTGATCTTTCTCCTTTTGATGTAGGTGATGAGTTTGATTCGAGGACGACATCTTGAGGAAGGAGAGAATGATGCAAATCAAGTAGCCAAGAGCAAAGATCCATTAGTAATGTCTCAAGGACTAATTATAAGGGTAAAGATAAAGAGGTTCAAGGGTGTCATTCAAGGTGCAATGCAAGAATTATGGAATAATATTTTCACTATTGAAGATTGCAAGGATTTGAGTCAAATATTGTGGAATAATATTTCCACTATTGAAGATTGCAAGGATTTGGAATATTTCCACTATTGAAGATTGCAAGGATTTGGATCAAATTTTGGGATTAAATGACTTGAGTTTTCTTATTTAAATTTGTGACTATTTGGGAGTTAATTTAAGTTTTTCTATTTATATTTATATTTATTTAGAAGTTTAACTTTTATTTATTTTTCTATTTTGTTTGGGATGTAACCCTAGGAGACTATATATATATTGCATCCCACTTATCAAAAGGACAAAAGCTTTGTACTTGTGAGAATAATTCTTAATTTTGATTCTTGCAAATAATCATTTCGAACAATCACAACTAATTACTTTAATTCGTTCACAACATACCAAGGTCTTTTAGCACAGGTTCACCTTTGGCTTAAGGTTTTTCCTTATTCAAAGTTGATTTGGTTTTTTGAGGAAGTGACTTCTAAGCATAAAGTTGTTGAGTTTCAAGGCAAGTTGCTTGGAGTTCGCATCACAAGTACCAAAAAAAAAATTGCAATTTTAGTTCCAATATAACAGTAGCAACACTTTAAGGCTTATGGTTGCTGCTCTTTCATGCTTCAACAAAGCTCAAGTATAGTATTCGGGATTCACCTTGAAAAATTATTGCGTGAAAGATCTAAATCTCTTAGACCTTGTAAAGTATAAAGACTACTCAATATAGATAAATTACCAAATTTCTATAAATTTGTTGCCGCTGAGATCCAACATATATATATATATATATATATATATATATATAGAGAGAGAGAGAGAGAGAGAGAGAGAGAGAGAGAGAATTTAGGTTGTGGTTTAGGCCAGTACACAAAAAATATTCATATTATTTTTTTTAAGTTAGGGTCGGATAACTCATAATTTGCTTTTTGAAAAATAAAAAGATATTGTTTTTAATTTCTAAATAAATTATAGAATTAAATGAGTTGAATTGCCTATTGAATTGTT
>CATIWR010673526.1:0-22336 GCA_949677035.1 Omphalea diandra | reverse complement strand
CTCTTTAGTAATTACTAACCTTATCACTAATTTATCTTGGCTTTATGGGAGCATCTACCCCCCCACATCACTGTGGAAATTGGGTTGTGTTTTTTGGGGGGATAGTTTGGTGTGTGTGAGAGGGGGGGGGGGGGGGGGGGTGGGGGGGTTGGGGGGGGGTTTGGTGGTGTGTTTGTTTTTGTTGGTGTTTTTTTTTTTTTGTTTGTTTTTTTTTTTTTTTATTTTTATAAAAACTTCCAATAATATCAAATGTTGCCCCCCCCCCCCCCCCCCCTATCATCCTCTCCATACTATTCCACCTAAAAAAAAAAAAAAATTTCCACAGTGTTGTGGGGGGTTAGATGCTCCCATAAAGTCACGATAAATTAGTTATAAGGTTAGTAATTAATAAAGAGGAAGATAATTTTTAGCTCATAAAAAAACCTATAGCTTTTAATAAGATTTGACTTTGAAAAGATTTGAATTGGAAACATTTAGATCTCAGGGCATCCAAACAAAAGTTTATAAGAATAAACAACTATTTTCCTGATGTGATCAATGAATCAGATTATTTGCTATCATGCAAAAGGGGCAGGCACCAATTAGCATGTGTAGTGTGTTATTGTCAGGCAATGCGGCCGCATGCAAGAAAATGACAAACATACCTGAATCAGATAGTAGTGCGAGCTTATCGTCGAACAAAGAAGAAAAGTGATTCTTTTTGTGTTGTGCTTAGTTGGGAAGATAACTTTCATTACTCCAATGTGACTCCAGGTCGGCAAGGATTGATTTACCTATACTTGCTTGACATGTCAAACAAGCAATTGCTGCCAAGCAGGCATCGGACAAGCGCATGCACAACCTACATTGCCTGCAGGCTCAACTTGCACCGCTTAAAGACAAATATAATGTAGTGCTCTTCTGCTCGTTTTAGTGCTTTCGATGAAACTCTGGCAGGTTGTGTTCATGCAAACGACATTCCACGATTTTGTTTTTTTAAGTGCCTATGCAATTATTTTTTAATTCACGATAGTTTGCTCCTCATTTCTAGTTGTTACATGAAAAAGATTGAGCTCATGCCGTTGACATCAGGCTAGAACGATTGGAGAACCAACCTCAGCCTAAAGTCCCCGTTATCAAGGATCAATTACGTTCTTGTTACAAATTAGAAATTGGTATCATTGAATATCAGTGACTATAGCACACTATCCTTGATAGATATAACATTTCTTCAATCTAGTTGCATCCTATCATGCACATGACCAGATTTTCTTTACCTGGTCCATTCAAGCATTAAAAAACAGCACAATACCACAGGTATACACGTCCAGGTCTAGGTAAGCATAGAATGGACAAATTGTGGAAAAAACTAGCGAGTCCCTAATTTCAAACACTCGATTAATAAATAAGGGAGATGCAAGACAGACTTGAATAAGGGTTCTATTCATTCCTAACAGTTATTGTTGCAAAATTTCAGGGCAAGATTTCACGGTCTTTGTCCTCTTCATTCACACCATAGGACTCTCTTGCCATCCTAGTTATCAGTTACCTGTTCATAATTGGCACTGTTTTCATCTCCCTTTGTTGATTTTGCAATCTCATCTTCACTATTGTCCCCTAGTTTGTTGACAACACCGTCAGATTTCACTGCTGCCGTGAGAATTTGTGGGTCCTCAGCAACTGCATCATCCTCTATAATCTCAGTATTATGACTGGCATTCCCTTCAACACAATCATCATTCAACTTATTTTCCTCTGCAACCACATCAGAGTTATTGTCTATTTGGTTAATGGAGTCCTGAGGGGGGATTGCATCTTTACCACTTCCATCAGACCCACAGGCATGAGTATCCACCACAGAAGATACATCATTAGATATGCTTCCATCGGTATCCATTGGTGCAGTGTCTTTCTCTGAAGCAGCATCTGTACCATGTTTTGGACTAGCATTAACACTGTCTTGAGAAACATTTGCTTGCTGCTCTGAGATTTCAACCTCAGATGAATTAACTGGCATAGAACTTCCAAGGTCATTGGTAAGTACAGGCTCAGAAGTTTGCAAATTTGGCATCACAGCTAGCTTTGCCGCACTCTCGGCCAACTCAAGTGCCCGATTCTTTGCAGCAATTTCTTCCTGTTGCTTTGCCAGTGCTCTGTAGTCATTGATAAGATGTTGTGTCCTTTCCAGCTCAGCCACAAGATTTCCATACCGCTTTTGCAAAGTTTGCTCTAGCTCCTTTTGCTTCTGAACTTCATCCCACAGACCATTGATCCTGTGTGATGCCGCTAATTGTTCTTGTTTCTGTAAAGCTTGGAAGCACTCCAGTTCTGTTCCAGCAGTATCCATCTGTTTTAAAATCGACTCAATTGGTGGCAACAACTGTCTTTCTGTCCGTATCTGATCATTCAAAATGTCAAGTTATTAGCAGCTTCCAAGCCATCATCTTCCACAAGCTCTAATGAGAACATAAAATATTAAGATCCCATCCCAAATAAGCAACACAGATCGTAAAATAACAAGAAAGCATCCAAATAATGGAACCAATTTGAAATTGCATCATGGCTTATCCGAAAAATTAAACATGAGGAGCAAATTATTTCCCGATGATAAATTGGATTAGACATGTTGAGATGCGAGATAAATGCTTCCTGAATTTGACAGAGTTGAAAGTGAAAAAATCATAGAAGCTATAAGAGAGCCATAAATTTCACAATTGCTCACATGAAATGGTAATATAGAACTATAACCATACCCCGTGATTGAAGCAAACATGCTATTTTCTTTTGATAGATTTAAATTACTGGTAACTATGCATCAATTAAGATTTCTAATACCAAATGTGAAAATAAAGAATGATATTATACAAGGATATACAATCAATCATACATGATGAAAAAGGAAGAGATGTCATTAACAAAGGATGAATGGAAACTGCAACATGGGTATGCTCCTAATATGATCAATATACTAAACAAGTAGCAAAGATGACAAAATTGTGCGTGTAACCACTGTAAAAAATTGTTTTGAAGGAGGCCTAAAAATAATTGTTGTAACTTCCAAAACACAAACTTTTTCTTGCTACACTAGAAATATTTAAAGGTAATGAGGCTGTGCGATTTTTAAACCCACGATGTCCAGCACCACGAGGCAGCACTTGACCACTGGGCCAACAGCCGATAGACCAAAGAGACTTTACAATAAATTTTAATTCTATGACTGTTTAGGCATGGCATTCTAAATTGAAAATCATTTTGATGTGGCGTTTTGAAAACTGCCAAAGTGCATTATACATATCTTCAGAACAAGACATAGCAAATGAGAAGTTAAATCTGAATTTCAAAATAAGGCAACAGAAGTAATTGCAATAAAGATCTTGAAAAAAATCTTAGCAGCTATACCACAAAATACCTGGTAACCTTGTGTAAGAACATTAATCTTCTTCTCAAGGCGTAATGCCTTCTCTCTTTCAGCCTCTAAACTCATTCTAACATTGTCAAATTCATTCTGCAAGGCTGTCAATTTCTCCACATTTCCAGCAACACTGGAGAGACCATAAGCATTCCTTGTGGGGAAGTACATGAGATCATTTAGACACATTTTGTGTGCATCAACAAATTCATCAAGAGATTCGTTTTCATGTCCCATTGCTACACGGATATGCTGAGCCTCTTCCTTGATCAGATTATCAGCCTGTAAAGACAAATGTGATCATCAAACATTTTGCAAATGGGTCAATAATGATGTGATTGCAAGGTTTTTTGGAAAGAAAATCAAATTATCAAATCAATTAAAGGAAGAAGCTAATGAATCAGCGAAGATGGAAAATTAAATATTGATTATAAAAAGAAACAAGGCAGGAAGACAAACACAAAGAAATCATAAAATGTTTGAGAAAACACAGAAAATCTCTGCTGTTTGACAAGAGGACAAAACAAGCACATCTACTCTTCTCTTAGCATCAGTAGTCTTAATGCTTCTGAACTATTAATATATTGCTAATCCAGTTCATTCCATTTATCTAATAGCAGACTTTAACTGCAAATCCAGTCAATATAATCAAAATCCACAATTCCATTTTCGCTATAACAACTTTCTGATTCTGACAAAACCAGAAATATCATCTAACTTGGTGCAAATTTCAAAGAGAGAAAACCTAGTGGAGCAGTTTCAACCTCATCTTATGACATCAAATTAATTGAGCATAAGGTGAACAAGCACTCCATTGGATGGCCGGCAAGAATTTCTATAAAAAGAACAGGAGGCAAAGGAACCATTGCAAATGCCCTGTAATTAATCATGCAATCATAGGTGTTAGAATTGTACTATTCATGATATGAATCATACCATTCAATTCAATTTTATACCTTATCAATTCGAATCTATAAGTTGAATTGGAAATATCTCTAAATCAATACCAAATTGTGTGAATCAATATGCATCATATGATTCGGCTGATTCTTTCCTTATGATTATAGACCCAATAGGTTTAAAATTTAAAAATCTTGATTTCATAGTAAGGAAATACCCTACACCCTAACCCATATAGTTTGAAGTAAGATTCGGGGAAAGAAACAGCACTTACCTAAACAGCAAAACATATTCTTTTTATAGCATTCCTATAGTATTCCAGTGTTCTCCCAAGTTAATAGGAGAGTTTCCCAGCACTGTTGTCCTTTACGCTCTCCCCTTCTCTCTCTTTCATTTTTAATCTTCTTTTTTGTTCTAGCCAACAATATTTTCAACCTCTGTCCATCTAAAATAGTCCATCAAACCTTAATATATTATTTTATCACCTTATCAAGTCTACTTTATACTTCATTAGAGTGAGAGAGCTCCCACTCTCTTATTGTTTGATCAAATCTTAACACTTTGTAGCATTCTATATGATATTTTTTTTATTTATTTTACATAGATATATAATATGCTTAATTAATCTTGAGAAATTGTAATGAATCTTATGATTTATTCTTGATTCACAAAGTGGATGTCTCAGTTCATGCTTTCATAAAAATGCTTTGCAATCCCCAGAGCTAAATAAGCTAATAAACCTTTTAACTCGTGGCCCAAATGATGAACCTCCAAGTCAGCTTACTAACACGTTGCCTAGTCTGTAAGCTAATATTTTCATATTTCAGGGCTCCCCAATACTCATCTAACACAATCAGAAACTTCATAGAAAAGAAACGAAGTTACATTCAAAATTGTTAAACGAAGTTACATTCAAAATTGTTCAAAAGCCAGTGTCATAATAAAGCATTGGAATCTTGAAAAAACAATACTTTACAAGAAGAAAAGGATGAAGGACGACGAATTAAGGAACTAACTATAGCCTGTCCATCAATATCATACCACTAGCAAAAAGAGAGAAGAATTATTAAACATTGACCTTGATTAAAGTTTCACATGCTTCTGAGAACAAAAAATTATTTAGATCAACCTTAATTGCAATCTACTACTCGGAAACAAATATTGAAAAATTATAATATGACAAATAAGCTCATACAGCAAGCTTCTAGCAAGAAAACAGAAGATATTTCTGTCCTAGAAAACAAGAACAGTTAAGAAATTTTCATAAATCCCATTATATCTATCAGGAGCTAGTCCACATCCAAAAAGTACCTAATTTATTTCCATTACATAGCCATCCATTCTCCCAATAGCCTATAGACAAATTTATTAAAAAAAAAAAAAAAAGAAAGAAAGGCAAGCAACTGTACAGCTGAAAATAGAGTATCGAGTTAAAAAAGAAGCTAAGATCACCAATCAACTTGCCAATAGCATGACCACAGCAGCTAAAATGGAAGGACATAAGTTTGAGACATACAAGATAAAATACATACCTCTTTCAGCTCATCTTCTTCAAAATCATCTATCACAGGGACAAAAGCAGCAGATCCATTTGCAGGGCGCTTAGAACCTTTCTTTTTCTCCTTATTCGGCTTATCATCTAGTGGATACTTCGCATTATCATGCTCAAGTAAGGTTAGCAGCTCCTTTCGTATCATTTCATCAGCCTGTTCAATTGATGTAGGAGGAACAAAGGAACTTTTATCTCCAACAGCTCTCAGCAAAGAATTTCTAATCAGTTCTAAAGAAGCAGCAGGAGGCCTAGGAAGTTCCCTCTGCAATACTTTTGATCTCTTCCTAAGCAATGCCTGCTGTCGAGCTTCTTCCTCAGCCTTTTCTCTAGCTATTTTATCAGACATATCCTCTTCAATCTTCTCCTCTGGTTCTTCATCATCTTCTGGAGGTGGTTGAATAACTATTTGGTATTCATTCTTGGGCTGTGGGAGATTGCTAAGACCAGACCACAGGTTCCTTCTTAAATCAGCTTGTCTCCGTTGCTCAAGTTTTGCACTATCATGAATATCCATGTCTTCATTTATATGGAGTTCATCCCTGATGGGAGTTCCTTTAGGTGTCATTAGAAAACCATCCCTTGATGGTGTCATGCCAATTCTAGGAGTTAGACCAACAGCACCAGGAGTTGCAGAAGGGGTCAGCATCAGATTTGGTGTTTGAATTTCTCTTTTCTTAGGAGTGACCCCTGAAAAATCTGAAGGGTGCAAATCTGGATTTTCGCCTCCTAAAAGTGGCGTTTGAGACTCCCTCAACCGAGCCAAGTTTTCAGCTTCCATCATAATAGCATCCCCCTTACCAGCAGGAGTCCTCTGTGGAGTTCGCAACGGTGCCATTCCCTGCCGTGGTGTTTGGGCATAGTTTGCCAGAAGAGCACGTGTTGCACCACTCCCTTCTGTTAGTTCCTCACTCCCAGAAAGAAGATCACTTGCATAACCCATCTTTGCAATTTCCTCCAATTCATGGTCTGAAATTTGTGGTGCAGGAAGCATCAGCTTTGACCTCTTCCTTACTGTTTCTGGATCATTCAACTTGTTTGCTTGCAGAATAGCTGATGGGGCATCCTGTCTTTGAGCAATTTTGTTCTTTGCAATGTCCTGCTTTCTCAGCTGGGCCTCTACATCAACTCTTCTTTTTCCTTCAAGTTCTTCAATTGTAGTTGGGAACTTGGGCTGCTCCACTGGTTTATCTTCACCAGCAACATCAAAATAGCCAGGAGGCGGCCTCTTCTCAAAGGGAATTTCAGCATTATAGTCAATACCTTTCCTTTTTCTCCTCCTTTGACGTGTATCAATGCCAGCAGCTTTTAGTTCTCTCCTTTTTTGTAAGGAAGCAAGCCTCCTGGCCTCTTCAAGCTGTTTCTCTCTAGCTTTCCTTTTTGCTTTTTTCCCCCTAGTATTGGCTAACCGAGCTCGTGCTTCAGAAAGCATTTCCTTCTCATCTTCATCCATATCAACAGGATCAGGACGTGCAGGCTTAGACTCAGGGTTTGGATCAATCTCTCCAGGTCGCAATTTCCGTGGGTCATCACCAGGTTCATAATTCTCATCCTTAACACAAGCTGCATCCAGCAGTTTCTCATACCGCTCAAGGCACTGAGATGGAGTACGGCCAACAATTGGGGCGATTGTTCTCCATTGAGTTGGCATGAGCTTAGCAAGATGAAGCAATTTCTCATCCTCTTCCCTCGTCCACTCAGTCTACAAACATTATGGAACAAGAGAATCAATCTCCACATGTGCAACGAAGCAGCTAAGGTGCATCAAGTTAAGTTCAACATATTCTGAACTGAAACTCATATTTTCTTAATTGGTTCAAGAAAATAAATAAAGCCCAGAAAGAAGCAATGATAAATACACAAACTTGCAGATCATCCTAGTCTCCCAGCATCCTCAATAATAAAAAATGTAAAATAATTCATGCACATTATAAGAATTACACTGTTCCAAAATTTCAATTGTCCTCATAACATTCAAACAAAAAGAAGAGACATTCAATGCCACACTCTTTCTCAAATCATTCATGAACACAAAACAATCATCCAATCACGCAATCTGGCAGCTCAAACATCTAAGAATGGTTATTCTAAACAAGCAAACAAGAGAGCAGAAATATCTAACTGAGCATGGAAAAACACATTAGAAAAGATAAAATTAAGTACCTTTTTTATGGAAGGGTCGAGCCACTCATACCATCGAGCCTTGCACTGCTTAGCAGATTTACGAACAAGAAGGGAAGAAATTCGAGCCCATTGATTCTTCCCATATTTCATCACCGCCGCTTTCAGTATCTCATCCTCCGTGTTCTTCCATACCCCACCTTTTATCATAATCCTCATCTTGCCTCTCTTTTTTTTGTTACTTCAAAAAAAAAAAAAGGGTTTCGACCGCTCGAAATCTGTATTCCTAGGGTTCTTGTTTTTCCTGTTGCTGCCCAATGTAATTGGACAAGATGATGATAGAAGAAAGATATGTGGCTGCGGTGGAATAGTGATGGGCGCGACGGCGAAGAAGCGGTGACAAATACAGCGATTGATGTCTGAGACGGATGGATTCGATAGACGAGCAGCAGCGGAAAAACAGGTGGAGATTGGCGGTTGAAGCAAGAGACGGAGAGGATTAGAAGTTGGAAGTTGGGTGAAAAAAGTGGCGAAGAGAGGGCATGACGGCTCCCACTGACTGATTTTTGTTCGGTTGATGAAAGAAAATAATAAAATAAAATCTTATTTAAAAATTATGTAAGAATAGAGCATTAAAGAAAAAAAAAAAAAGAAAATATGAAACGCAGTCGTTTCTAAGAATCACCCATCTCCACCAGTATCGTCTTCTCTGACTCGGCACCTATAACAGGGTTTTCATCTAGTTGGTTCTTCTGGGCAACATTAGTTTAAGAAACCTTACCTTGTTTAGCGAAACACAGGTGGAGAGCAGACCTTTGTTTGATGATTCTTTCAAATGAATGGGAGTTTAGGCATATGACTACTGTCAGCGTGTTCCTGCCGACAATGCGAGTCTCTAGCTGTAAATGGAGTCTTCAGATTTTGCGGGCAGAGGTATCATAGCCCTTTTTCACAAACCCAGAGAATGTCTCGTCCCTTTGTTGCCCCAGCAAAGGAAATTGCCTTTCAACAATTATGCGCTCGCCTCCGCAGGTTTTGCATGTGTTGCCGCTGTTAGCTCTGAAAAATTCGTCGTTCTGATAGTAGGAGATGGATTAGAGGGTTAGTTGCAAATTGAGCACATATGCTCGTTAACTGAAAGGATTTGCAAACTGAGATAAGGGGATTTCACTTTTCAGTCAGTACTACTCTTTCTGATTCGTGATTTGATCAATTTTTAGAGAAAATTTAGGCTGTGTCCGGCGCACCAATTCTGCTAGAGAAATTAAAAAAATTAAACAAGAGAAAAAATTATTGGCATAAAAAAATAAATATTAAGTATAAATCTACTTTTTTTTTTAAATCATTTAAAGTGAAATAAATAAAAATAAATTAAATTTTTTTAATAATTTAATATATATCATTCTTTTTATCTTAATATTTCTCTTTAATATATATCATTCTTTTTATCTTAATATTTCTCTTTAAAATAAAAAAAAATTTATTGATATAATTTTTTTTGATTTTCTTCTTTTCTTTTTTATTTATAAATTAAAAGAAATAATTTTAATTTTTTTCTTTTTTTCTCACTCATTCCTCTCTAATTAAGGGATTGTTTGAATTGAAAGTTTATAAAGGGTTAAAAAGATTATTAATGAAATGAAATAGATGAGTATGGTTTGTAAATAAAATGTTAAATTATATATGCGTTTGAGATAGTTTGAGTTTGAAACTTATGAAAA
Source organism: Omphalea diandra (assembly GCA_949677035.1). Taxonomy (NCBI): domain Eukaryota; kingdom Viridiplantae; phylum Streptophyta; class Magnoliopsida; order Malpighiales; family Euphorbiaceae; genus Omphalea; species Omphalea diandra. The sequence continues at coordinate 12,657 of CATIWR010673526.1, read as the reverse complement.
CATCTCATTTTAGAATGTTTCAATATAGGGGTTGAGGTGGATTTAGACGAGTTTAACAAATTTTTGAAAACTAGTTCATTCAACTTCAACATCTCTTATTCAAATATAAAACTATTTTATAAACTAGACTCTTCAATTTCATTTCTTTATAAACCTCAAATTCAAACAAACCCTAAATAAAGGATTAGCTTTCATTGTCCTTTTGCATGAGAATTTCTTCTCTTTTTAAGTGAAAAGAGACTACATGAGTGAGAGATAGGATTGAGCAAATGGACGGTTCAATTTTTTACTAAATTTTAATAAAATCAAATTTTTTATACTTATAACGGGATTAAACTAAAATTTTTGAAAAAATTAAATTAACCAAACCGATTAAACTGAAATTTATGTGTCTATTAATCAAACCGAACCGATCTTATAAATTAGTTCGGTTCGGTTTGTTTCAATTAAATTACATGTATTTTAAATCTGGTTCGATTTAAATTGGTTTGATTTATTTATTATTTCGGTTAATTCAGTTTTTTCGGTTTTCTATCTAAAAAACCAAATTGAAAACCAAAACCAATTTTTTTTAAAATTATACCTGAACAAACTGATTTTATTAAAAATATCAAACCAAATCGAACCAAACCAGCTCAGTTTTATCAATTTTTTCGATTCGGTTTGATTTTTGCTCATCCCTAGAGAGAGACACATGTATAAATATAATATAATTTGTTAGATTGTAAAGCTATAAAACTAAATTGATCTAAATTATTTTAAAATTAGTCAATATTTCGTGCTTAGCACGGTTTAAAGTGTTTTGAATTATTTTAAAATGAAATTATATATTTTTAGTAATGTTATTATTTATTATATTTATTCAATAATATCAAAATAAAAAATTTAATATTAATAATCTATTTAATCATATTCAATTTTTTAATGTCCACTTATTGTTTCTATACATAGTAATTATTACTATATTAGTATTGAATGGTGGAGTTTTTACTATTTTTATATTATTTTATTAATATATAAATATTTTATTTTTATAAAAATATATAAGATTAAATTTTATGTTACAAATTTTTATTAAAATATAATAAATACACAATCATAATTTATAATTACATTAAAATAAGTAGACACAAATAAAAAATAAAATTTGATAGTTAATTATGTTATAATTACATTAAAATAAGTAGACAAAAATAAAAAATAAAATTTGATAGTTAATTATGTTATTATTCATAATATTGATCTAATTAATATTTATTAACATGTTATTTATTGTAAGACTTAAATAGTGATAATGAATGAATGAATAAATAAAAATAGTGATAATAAATGGATTGAACAAAGCTACTAATAAGAAATTGCCACATTATCATTTTGGCTAGTTTTTACTTTGTCTATATATATATATATATATATATATATATATATATATATAGAAGCTTAATTGAAGATTTAGATTTATTTTTATTTTTGTATTATTTAAATTTTATTTATTTATAAGAAATAATTTATTTAATTATTTTAAGAAAAATATTTTATATTTTGTGTTATTTATAATATATTATAAAATATTATTTTTTATTTTTAATATTATAATAAAATTTAGACTATTAGCATTTTATATTTATATTATTTATTATTCAAAATAAAAACTTAAATGATGATTCAATAATGTACTTATTTGTTTTTTTTTGTTTAAATTAGTTTTTTAAAATTCAGAAAATAATTTTTTTAAAAAAATTATTTTATTTAAAAATAACTTAGTTTTTCATTTAATACGATAACATTTTCTATTAATTAATTTTTTAAGTGAACCTAATATCAAAAAAATTAAAAAAAATTATGAATAATATTTTTTGCAAAACAAATAAAGTTTTGAAGATAAATTTATTAAGTAGTATATAGATACTATGTTAGACATGTGAACTTAATAACAAATAATAATAAATAAAAAATTATTGAAATAAACGATAGTAACAAATATTTACGGACAAGTATTTTCTATTTGACTGTCCAAAAATTTCACAACTTGAAAAGATTTTTTCGTCTTATCTTTCTCTAAAGATTTTTTCATCTTATCTTTCTCTCGCCTTATATCCCATCCTTATTAATAAAAAAAATAAAATAAAAATTTTGGCAATAATTAACACTCCGCCAAAATTAATAAGAAAATTAATAATCAAAACAAGAAAAATTGAAAAACTACAATTGAAATAATAATAAAAAACTCAAGAACAATGAAGAGCAAGCTAGTGAAATTAATTGGAAAAACCAAAACAATAAACAAAATCACAAGAACAAGCCAGTTAAATTAATTGGAAAAAAATTGAAACAATAATAAAAAAAGAACCATCACTAATATTTTTAAAATCTCACCAAAAAACAATTGGTCAGCTAGTCGATTTTTGGTTCAACTGGTTCTACCAGTTTAGTTCAATAAAATTAAATAATAATTAAAAAATGTTTTAAAAATAAAAAATATATATAATATGATAAAGTAATGAAATTTTTTAAAAAATTTAAATAAAAAAATTATTTTTTAAATTTTTTCACAAAAATAACATAATTTTAGATTAAGTCTGTTTAATTTGATTTTGAATAATTTTCCTAATTTTGACCAGCTCTGCTAATGGTTTAAGCTATTATAAAGGGTAGCCTTTTTTTTTTTAGTTGAGGAAAGGGATTAAAAGTTGATACTTTACTTATAGATACACTTAGCCACTAAACTTTTCCTGCATGTGCTATAATTACAAATTTTAACATGAACTTGAGAATTTTATCAAGGGAGTATACATATTAAGTAAATTTCAATATTCAATTTAAGGGCAAACATAGATATTGGATATATCAAACTAGGCCGATTAATCGTATAGAAAAATATCTGAAAATAATCAAACTATAATAGTAATTCAGGATGGTGCAAATTATTAACTTTATTTAGTCCGAATAACCAAACCAAACTGATATATATATATAAAGAGTTGTAACCAATAATAAGGCTCTTTATCTTTTTGTTTATAAATTTTTTTTTATAAAATGTTAAAAATTTTCTATTTTTTTCTATTTATAATTTTTTTAAAAAAATATTGAATCTTTGAGTTGATTCGATTGAAACCGAATTGATTCATTAATCCCGAATATTCTAATTGAGCTGTTCTGAAAATCTATTCAATATGGCACGGATAATTTTTCATCTCAGTACGATACTGATTTCTCCATTATTTAAATAACTAATTTTCGATTTGATTTAGTATAGAATAATTTTAAAATAACCGGTCCGGTTATCACCCCTACCAATTTGATACCATTGAGATCCCAACTGCACCACCAGCAGCCCAGGGTCTCACACTGGGTTTCGATTGACTAAAATGACTTCCTTGTACTGCTTAAGTGCTCATCAAACTCGGAAATACTCATATCATTGCTTAAGTTTTCCAAGACACAACTGAACAAGTAAACGAAGAAATAACAACATTAAAGTTCAAACAAAATTTCTTTCCCATCATTTCTTTTATGTTACAAAGTTCAGAATAAATTTGACAGCTAAATAACTTAAAATGGATCTCACTCCTGATAAAAAAACCTAGCTGTACCTTCCCCAATCTGTTTATCAATACATTATCGATAATATGATCCCATAATATAGAGAATGACAGCAGATGAAGTGGTCACTAACAGTTCCTGCATACGAGAACATATTATTAGGATAAGCACAATGCTCAGCACCAGAACAATTGTCTAAGAAATTATAAGTGCAAGTTCAAGTGTCCAAGTTTCATAAAGTATGATGAATTCAAGTACTTGAAGTTTAAGAATTACCTTGGATCATACAAATATGCGTAATGCTTTATTTTCAAGAAAATGTTAATAAAACCAGAAAATGAATAAGTTAAAGAAATATGGTTCTTCTAATTTTCTTAATGCAAAATTCTAATCTTAGAAGGTGGAGACTTTCTTGGTATAAGTGACTCCAAGGTTCTACTAGTGTGAGGCTAGAAATTCTCATTTTTATTTTCATAATTTTCTTTGCAATTGTCAGTGAAAAAATATAGCCGCCTATTGTGCTTAATTTCTTTAATTCAATCACCTAATTTCAACTGAACAAAATTTCACTTAAATCTCTGACATGAAAAGGTACACAGTGCAAAGGAAGTTAAAGTGTACGCATACAGATTGGCATCAGTTCCATAAGCAGGAATGAACATTCATGGGATAGGGGGCAATTAGCAGTGGGCGCTAGTCAGTTATAACCGGTAAATTTTATTAATTTTCAGTGCAGTCCGGTTATTTTTTTTTTTAGATAAATTTGGATTTTGTTTTCAGTTCATTCATTTCAAAATAATAACCAAATTAACCAAAATAATCGGATTTCTATTAATAACATATAAATTATAATATTATTATTTAAAATGGAATTTATTGCTAATATGCGATGTGTAATGATATTTAGTAATAGTATATAGTTATAATTATATTTTGCATAAAGTATACAATTATAAGTATAATTTTCATTGAATATATGAAATAATTATATTTTAAACTATAACTGATAATCAAACTAATATTTTGGTTTTCTGTTATTTTTAGTTTTTTATCTAAATTCGATTTGGTTCAATTTTATATATTTAGAAGTAAAAAAAAAAAATTGGTTAGTTAAAATTTTGGTTCAATTAATTAAATGCCCACTCCTAGGGGCAATTTCCACCCTTAAGATTTAAAAAAAAAAAACATATTAATTATATTGAGATTAAGTATTACTCATTAGAATAATTATTTGCCCCTCCTATATTTAGAAATTGAAAATTTATCCCCCCATATTACCAAATTGCAACGTCAAAAAGAAATTAAATTATCAGGTACGACTTATCTCCAAAGCAAGTAAAATTTTATCAAATTAGGAAGATGAATTTGCTATGACACATTAAAATTAAACCAGAATTTTCCAGTGGAATCCAAATTAACAATCTCTCTCTCTCTCTCAACTTCAATTGAGCCTGATTAACTAAAAAAGAATAAACCTCAAGACTAACCATCAATAATACTAATTAAAAAAAAATTGAAATAGGTTCACTTCAAAAGAAAATATTAAGGGTAAAAAGTAGAGAAAATTTTTAAGAACTTATAATCACATAAGATTTTGATTGAAAACTCATAGTCCTCATGTTTGATGAAAAATGTGTACTTAAAAATATTTCCAAGGTGCATATATAATCATTTTATATTTTTTATTTAATATTGATTAGATTTTGTAATTTTTTGTCACAAATATATTTTTAAATAATTTTTGCTCACCAAATTTATTATATATTACAGTATCTTTAAAATACTTTATTTTTGAAGTAATTAAATAAATTTATTATCATCTTATATTTTTTATATATCTTTTTGATATATATTTTTTCTTTCAGTAGATGCTAAATTTTTTTCTTTCTTTGTGCCTATTTATTTCAAAAGATATGCAATTTGAAAAATGATCCTATCCTATAATAAATTTATTTGAATTAATCATTGAAATTAGAATTCATCACTTTGTATAGATTTTCTTAGGATTGCAATAGTTGATTTTATAAATAAAATGCAGTCACACACACATATATACATATATAATTTTCATTCAAAATTTTTGTTATATTTTTTAGGAATTGTCATGATAGATTTTTTTTGAATATAAATGACTAAATATATAATATATAAATATATCTTCTTTCAATTTTTGCCCCCTTCATTACAAATTCTGGCTTCGCCCTGTCCATAAGCACATATTTATGATCACTGTTCCCAGTTCATCAACAACTTTATGCACTTCCTAACTATTATTCACGTACAAATTATATATTAAATGAAGCAGTCCAAATCTTCCTACAATGTAAGGATAGTCTGTTTTTCAAGATAATAACAAAGTTAATACCTGATTATTGTAAAGGAAACAGGTATGTAACTGCCAAGAAACTCAATCAAATTCAAAATACCAGTGTATGCCTGCAAGATAAAAACCAAAGGCAAGAGAAGGGGAAAAAATCAGTCCTGTTTGACTTGGTTTAACTGATCAGTACTAAGCATCTTTCAAGTCCACGAAACATTGCAGATAAGATGAAAGCAATTTAAGGTGATGACTTTTTTTATCTAGGCCATTGCTCTAAACAGTTAAAGAAATGCAAGAAAGGAGTTCTAATATGCAAAAAATTTTTCCAATTACAAGAGATCTGAAGAGGACTTGCCCATTTAAATGAAAATGCAGCAATACATATTACATAATAAAACAAATTGAGTTCTTGTGTGCAGGGGCAGAAATACATTGTTTCTGGGCACACATAAAACCTTCAAAAGCCACTGAAATTTGCTGTAAACTTTTGGTTAATTTTCAAAAATTATTATCATGCCTCCAACAAAATAAGATGACAAACCTAACTCTGTTTTATTTAGTCATACCCTCATTGAAGAGACAAACGCCTCCTCATAAATTTTACCTCTGTTTGCTTATAAACGATGCTGTACAAAAAAGATATATAACTTTTTACTTCCCCAATGCTATTTTATTATGGATTCTAACTGTGAACAAAATGCATGGCAAGTTCTTTCAAATTGAAGTTTAAGTCTATGTACATATCAATAGTTTAATGCATATGCCCATCAGATAAGGATTCAGATCTGTTAATCTACCAACGTTTTTTTAAGATACACAAAGAAGTTGGAAAAATATTATACCAGAGAGGCAAAAGCAATACAGCCAAAAACTAATGCAAGAGAACGAAGAAGCCATTTTCCCATTCTCAGTGCCTGCCCATCATCTTCACCATCTTCCTGCAGGAAAGATCACCTCCAATAGTTAGTTTAACAATGCAGAAATTGTTAGGGGTGACTTCACAAATAATGTCCCATGAGATGTAAACCGGCTAAAGTTTCACTTACTGTATATGTTGGAGATACAGGCGGTTCAAAGGATTTTAACTTCTCAAAAATTCTATATATAAATGCAAAGGCCAAAAACTGGAAGGGTTTGTAATCAGCATTATGTTTGATAAGAACCCAGCCTGTCTGCACAAAGATAAGGTCAGGATGAAGGATACATACACATTAAAGAATGGAACAAATCCACACTATCAATCATTCTCAAACTTGTCTTTAAGCAATGAACCACTATTTCACGACTTACAAATGCAGCAGATATGGCTAAGTTAATCCGCATGTCTTACACTGGACTTGGCAAACCTAAAAACATATTAGGAAATAAAGATTGCCAAGTTAATCCGCATGTCTCAAAGGACACATGTCAGAATAAAGAGACTACAGAATATTGCTTAAGAAGCCACTACAACATGTGTAAGGATTTTTGAGTTTGTTTAGTAACTAATTAGAGTACAGTGCTCAAAATGTCAACTTCAAGTCAAAAAAAAAAATCATGGCTATAATAAAACATGTACCCCCACCCCCAACATAATGATGAGTAAAGCATGTTCCATTATCAGACAGAATCGGTTCTTACACTTCTGCCCTATAAGGCATAACACCACCTTAAACATGCAGATAATGGTGAATAAAACAGTTTGCTCCTGGTAACCATGATTGTCAAATTCATTAACTTAAGGGAAAGATGATAACAGCAATAATGAACTAAGAATATAGATAATACAAGGATAAATAATTAGATGTGCAGAAGTTCAGAACGTAGCAATTACAAAACCTTGGTCCCCATGGTACAATTGGTTGCCTATCAGCATATTTTATGTCCTTTGAGACCTGCATTTTACATATGAAGATAATCACCGTAAAGCAGAAACAGATCATGAAAATGAGTTATCTTTTAGCAAAAATTTATTTAGAAGTGTACTTTTTCTTCACTTTAGATGACAACTATCTAGAACCACAGACACTGAAATCAAATCCTCAAGGAAGATGAAAGTACACAAACGCAAAACATATACTTCTTTTTGTCATAAGCACTCACACATACACAAACACAAACACACAAAAAAAATGAATAAATCTGATAAACATAAGCAAAATCAAAGAACAACTTCTATCAAAATACTAAGAAAAGTTATTTTATGAACAACTATACATATCAAGTGATTTTTCACCATCAACACTAGAAGGCTCAAATAATACAAAGAAATCATCCAAGATCATACCTTAAATGAACCATAAGCCATACCCTTCTTCCGACTCATTAATTGTGACATCATCAGTTTATCATACGCATTTTCAAGCTGGAAAAGAGGCATAAATAGTCCACATTTTCAGTGAGACAATATTCCTTATTTTGAATATGTCTACACGAGCACGAGCAAATGGGAAACCAAAGAAAATTTTCTTTAAGGAAATAGAGAGTTAGGGATAAGCAACCTACCTGAGCAGCAGTTGCTTCATCACCTACACTCTCAGCCTCTTTCTGCCTTTTTGTATAAGCTGCCCTCACCTTATCAAACCCCTCAAAGGGGCTCACACCAAGTAACTAAAACAGACTAATGTAATTCAACAAAATAACAACCATACACCAATATAACCAAAGCATTTCAAACTTTAACATAATTACTGGAAAACCAAGAATCCTCCAACACCACCTTATATGGGTTTAAGTCACTGTCAAGACTAGAACTCCCCGCTGCAGATGCAGCAGCACAAACCAGCCTATCATTCTCTGGAAATCTTCTAGAAAATCTGGTAAAATTCATAATAAAAAAAAATTTACCAATAAACCAGAAGACAGTTTGTTCACTTATCAAAGGCATGCTCGGTAAGATGTAATCAAATTAAAAAAAATCCCAACAGAACAATGCAATAAAATTCATTCAATTATATCAAAACCAAACATATCCTTGAAGTTCAAACCTTATTGAATACCAAATTAGAAATTTCAATGCTTTATACATGTGTGGAGTTAGAAAAAGTAAACGAACTTAAGGATAAATTTAAATTTACCTGATAAATGGAGGTGCAGATACCGAAAGTAAGCGTTTGAGATTGCAATTCCTATGTGCGATTTTGGGGATTAGGGCAGTTAAAGACATTTGAGTGGCCAAAACCATTGATTTGAGTGTTTGTGACTATGCGGAGATGGAATTTTGCAGGGAATTTGAGTTTTAGGGTTCTGGAGAGGGTTTTTGATGCAGGTAATTTTGATTCTATCCGTTGTGTCCAATACGGGTATTCATGTTCCAGGAAATCAATACCGGGAATCTCTATTTTATTTTATTTTCCTACTTAATTATTTTCCTCTAGTTTTTGTTTTTTCAATTTAAAAAATATATACAAACCCATCTGCTTCAATTATTATTATTATTGTTATTATTATTAACTTTTTTCCCTTTTTTTTCTAGTTTAATGTTTGAAAATATTAGAGTTGGAAAATCATTTGATGATTAAATTGATATCATTTTGAGGTTGTTATCTATAATCCCACATGGATTTTGTAAATATTTAAACCAAAAATGCATTATCTTTATACACTTAAATCATACAATCATTTTTTTTATTAAAGTTTAACTTAAAATTAAGTCTGAGCAAGGGATATAGAGAATTTCAAATTGATTCAAAGAATCAAATTAAATCAATTTTGAATAAAAAAAGTCTGATAATATAATAAAATATCCAATAAAACTATTCTAAATAAAATAAATAAGACAGTTCTGATGTTTTTGTGTATTTCTGATAATCAAATTGATATATATATATATATATATATATTAACTTATATGATTTGTAAAACAAATCAATTCTTAATTTAAATATTAAATTTATCAATTTCATTTAATTATTTGATAGTTTATCCAAGTAAATATGTAATGATAATTATCAATAATTTTATTCATTTATTATAAATTTTCCTCTTTTTAATTGAAAGTTTAAATATTATTTTAACTAATTATTAATAGCTTATAAGATTTGAACTCCTTAATTTCAATTAGTATATAAATAAAACGACAAGTACTATTTAATTTTTATCCATTTTTAAAAATAATACACTTAAATTTTTTTAATGATGTAAAAATTGATAATTACAAGATAAAAACACTGAATACCCGAACCATATCTAACCAAATGGAACCATATTAAAAGAATCGAATAATTGAATTGAACTATTTCGATTTTCATGAGAAACCAAACTAAACCATTCCGAAAATTCAAGACTATTAATTCTTCAAAACAAAATTTTTTAAAAATTCGAGACAATTTTAAAAAATTATAAACTCTTGAATCTCTTTGCCCTGTGCTCACCTGTACTTAAAATAAAGCGGACTTGTTGTCAAGAATACAAATTGTCTCTATGATATTAATTATGCTCAACATGTATAAATCATTAAAATCTTGAACGTCTAGCTCAAATATATACCTTTTTTATTCTTTTTAAAGGCCCAAAATTCTTAACTCTTGATGAAAATTTAGTTTTGATATATGTTAACATGGGATGAAAAAGGAGCTATAATTTCATTTGTTTAGGTCCAATAAGAGTCCAATTTAATTGAATTGAGTTGAATATGGAATCAATATATATTATTAATTTCAGTTTCATAATTAATTTTAAATAATTATTTGTCATTTATGAAATAATTGTATATATTATAAGCATATGTCATTATTTTATATTATATAATAGAAAATTACTATATTAAATAAATTCTAATAGAAAATTAGAAAAATTAATTGTTATATAAAAAAGACTTTTAAATAGAAAATTAAAAACCTAAATAATAAAAATTCTAACAGGAAGCTAAAATCATATAAAAAGAAACTAAAAAATTAATTATCATATAAAAAACTATCTAAATAGGAAATTAAAAATCTAAATAGTCAAAATTTTAAACAAAAATTAGAAAAATCTAAAATGTAAAAATAAACAACTTCTAAATAGGAAATTAGAAAAATCTAAAAAATAATAATTTAAATTTAAATTAATTTTATTGATTGTTCAATTCTGAATATATAAAAGATAGTGGTTGTGTAAGAAATTGTCAATAAGTATTTCGTTTAAATTTAATAAATTTTCTCTTATAACTATACTACACAAGATTGAATATATAAATTAATAGATAGTTATTTATCCTAATTATCTTATAATATATATATATATATATATATATATATATATATATATATATATAATTTATAATTATGTATTAATTTTATTTTTTATTATGAAATCCTTAATATTATTTTTTTGATTGATTATTAGAAATTATTTCATTTAAATTTTAAAAAATTATCTTGAAATTTTGTCACATAAGATTGAAGTTGTGAATCAAGAGGCAATCCTTTATTACAACCACTTTCCTATATAATTATAAATTTAAAACATTATTTTATTTACTTGATAATAATTTTTTAATAAATAAATAAATAAATTAAAATAAATATTAAAGTTATTTAAAATTTATTATTATAATCATCCATGCAATGCGCAAGTTTACAAGTAGTTAATTTAAATCTTAACTTCTCGTTTAAAATAAGTACTTTTAGATTCTTCTAATTTCTTGTTTAGAAGTTGTTTAAAATTTTACTTTTTATATTTTTTAATTTTTTATTTAAATTTTTTTATTATATGATCTCAACCTTTTATTTATAAATATTACTATTTAGATTTTTAATTTCTTATTTAGAAAGATTTTATATGGCAATTAATTTTTTTAATTTATTATTTAGAAATATTTTTTAAATGACAATTAATTTTTTAATTTCTTATTTAACAGTTTTTTTAATAAAATAATCTAAAACAATGACACTTAGTTATGTTGTTTGATAAATGATAAATAATTATTTAAAACTAATTATAATATTAGAATTAATAATATACTAGTCGTAAATCTGTACATTGTGTAGTATGACTATAATAATAAAATTTAAATATTTATTTTTATTAAATAGTTGCAGAATTACAAAAATAAACTTGAACAAAAATAAAGTATTTTATAATTAAAAATAAAATTAATAAATAATTACAAATCATATATACATATATGAGGTAATTATGATAAAAATTGTCTATTGATTCTTCAATTTTGTGTGATATAATTTTAAGCGAAAATTTATGAAACTTGAATAAAGTAATTCCTGATAATTTATCACATTGTTATTTGCCCTTATATACATAAAGTTTTAAACAATAAATAGAATTAAATTTTAAATTTTTGCTTCATATTTAAAATTTTTACATTTTAAAATTTTCTAATTTCTTATTTAGAAATAGTTTAGAATTTTCATTTTTTTAATTTTTTATTCAGAATATATTGAGTTCCTATTTAAAATTTTTACATTTTGGCTTTTCTAAAATAATTTAGAATTATTATTTTTAAATTTTTCTAATTTTCTATTCATAATATTTTTTTATATGATTTTGATTTTTGTTTATAATTTTTACTTTAAGATTTTTTAATTTCTAATTTAGAATTTTTTTATTATGATAATTGAGTTTTTTAATTTCCTATTTAGAAATATTTTTTTTACATATCAGTTTTTATAATATAATGTAAAACAATGACTCGTAGCTATTTTATACATAATTGATTGACAAATAGTATGTAATAGTTTAAAATTAATTTTGAAACTGAAATATATATATATATATATATATATATATATATATATATATATATATATATATGTTGATATATGTGTTGTTGAGTGTTGGTTCATCTCTAGTTCGCGTGGCCTATTGGATAAGAC
>CATIWR010673379.1:0-18446 GCA_949677035.1 Omphalea diandra | reverse complement strand
TGGTGTTTTAAGCATGATGGCGATGGAAGAGATGAAATTTAGTGTTAGTATTACATGAAAGGTGATGTTGTCTTCAAAAAGAGTTTTACATTTACTTAAAGAGTATGGGTGGTTCTTTTTTATTCTTCTTGGTTAACTGTTTATTAAATGATTATTAGTGTTTTAATAACATATTTGAGAAGAAAATTAAGCTTGAATGGTATTTTACACCTATTTTAGGTAAAGATGAACATTAACATGTTAATGAAAGTTAAGTTATTTCTTTTACAAATGAACTTAGTTTGAACATTGTATGTGTGTAATTGTCAAGGGCCATTAGAGATTAAGACATTAATTAAGACAATTAGAATTTGTGCATTTTAGGAAAGAGACCTAACTTGAGGTGAGTAAATATTCCTATATCTCCTCAAGTAACCTTATATTTTCAAAGTTTAACATTCATGTATCATACAAACTATGTTCCAATGTAATCAATATTTAACATTCATGCATCATACAAACTATGTTCCAATGTAATCAATATGTAATGTATAAGTTATGACTATGATCAAATATAAATTTATATGCATATTTAAATATGATTATATGCATGTTTAAATGACTTAAGATATATGTTTAATCCTATATGCATTGATTATGATGGTGATATCTGAAAGCAATGATATTGCTTATGTGTGTTAGTAATCTTAAGGATGATATGAGGATTCCATTGATACATGACGAGCTATGTTTGGATTGACGATGTGATATGTTGATAATGTTAAATGAAATGAATGCATGCATAATGCAACTGTTGAGGAAACTCTTTCGTATAGGAGAATGATGCGACTGGTGAGGCAAATCACCCATAAAAGATGAAATGTTAAGTCAGTTGGTGAAGAAACTCTTATAGAGTAAGGATTAGTTTATGGGAAGGAGAGAAAGTCTTCCACAATGCCTTAAGTGAGGTTTCCCTATAAATTTAAGTTGCCTTGGTTGCTTATATGATATGTGACCATTAGAATGAAAGGTTTTAATTACTTACATTACTTACATATATATGTATACTATTTTGATGTATAATGTTTTAGCTTGAGTGGGGGCAGGGGTTTATTTATCTACAAAGCATGAAAGACTTACCTAACTGGTTGACTATTACAAGTTTTATGCAAGAGGCTCAGAATAAGGAAGGATAAGATCTCACCATGTTTTAAGTTTTGTTTAAGGATTTATATATGTGTATATTATTAATCTTATTGTATTAAGACTTATAGACTTGTATAAATTCCTAGTAACTACACTAACTAGCAAGATTATACCTATATTTTGTAAAAAGATATCCCTTATTTAAATGATATAAAATGAGTTATAGAATTTATGTATAATACATATATGATGGTGATACATATGAAATGGATATAAGCTTGATGAATAAACCTCCCCATTTATAGGTGACTTATGTATTTAAGATGAATGATTTTATGAAATGAATTTAAGCTGATACGCTTGTTAGTTGTTTAGGGGACTTTAGGTCTCCTAAGCACCTAGCACCGACATAACCTAAAGGTGGGTCATGATAATTTTAGACAGCTTAGGCAAGGATCACTACCATGTGTCTTCAATGCCAAACATAAGGATATTCAACCACTATCCTTCTTCTATTAAAAGATGAAAGCATAAGTACTTTGTAATTACATGTACTGAGTACATGCCCTTCCCTCTAAGGTGGATGATTAAGGATGAGAGAAATGTAACCATCTAGAACTTTAAAAAAGGGAAGGAGTTGGCTAAAAAACTTCGAGTAAAAGACTTGACGGATCCCACAGGACATATTGACAAGCATTACCCAATAGTCGAGCTTACTAGTACATTTTTCCTTATGTTTTGCTTTTATTGTGCTTACTAATGGCATTAATATTTTTCCATTTTATAGATATGGACTTTAAGTTTGTAAAAGAGATGGCAAGGAAAAAGGTAGTTCAAGCCATTGACGAGTCTAGTAGAACCTAATTAAAGAAAATTATCAGGCATAAAAGGGTATCAACAGAGGTGGAAGACTTGATTGAGTCTTGCATTAATGAAGTCGTCGAGCCTACTTTTGTGTTCGAGCCTTGTGATGTGTTTGTGTTAGATGAAGTGCCATCTGTGAAGAAAGCTTGAGTGAAAATAGTAAAGATTGATTTTGACGAGGAGCTTTTCATGCTCTTTAGCAAGCCAAGCCTCTGCTCTTGCCCAAAGGGCTTTCTAAAGGAGAAGTAAGAGGATTATTCACTGAGTCACCCAATGGGCAATAAGATCTTAAGGAGGATCTACGTTCTCCCCAGGGATAAGGAAAGGTTTTAGCAACTCACCAATAAATAGCACATTAATCAAGTAAAAATATTCAACCTAAGTTAAAGCTACCTCTGAGTGGCTTTAAAAATGAGTTTGAGTTAAGTACCAACACCAACTTATTTTTACATGCAGGTAGTAATAGTGGAGGCCACTATGGGCTAACGCTTAAAGCCTCAGAGCATCTCCAACTGATTCTTTATTTAACCTAAACTCTTTATTATAAGAGTGTTTGAAGAAAATAAGACCTCAACCTACTCTCTAACTCTAAATTATACACTAGAAAGTGAGTTTGGCTCTCTATATATAGAGAGCTAAAATTCACTCTCTATGTAAAATGTAATTAATGCAATTCAATTTTTCATATATATCAATAATTGTTATCTTATTTTGTATTGGCTTTTTTTTCTTATAAAACTTTTTTCTCTCACCTCCCACAAATTAACATTAAATACTTTTATAGGATAAAATAAAATGAAGAGTGAAATATAAAGAGTCTATTGGGCTTAAATAAATTCATTTGCTCCTTATATTTAAAAATTCCTTAAGATGCTCTTTATTACCTAAAATGCACTCTTTATTTTAAAGAGTACTATTAGAGATGCTCTAAGAAAAAGAAACTCGAAATATAGCTAAGCTGGATGGTCAACTCATCAAAGTGCATGTGGAATTGGTTGCTAACGAAGGACCACTAAGGCACCCTTCAATAAGTTGTTAAGAGGGTGAGCCTTTTGAATTTCACATAAGGAGATTTGAAGGCTATAAAGGCGAAGAATATCGAGATATTAAGTTGTGAAATGGAGCTTTTAAAGAAAATATCTAAACTAGATGGGATATCTACTAAAGCAACTAAGCTAGAGTTGAAGGTAAAGTTATGGTAGCAGAAGGAGGAAAAAGCCTTAGTTATAATGCCAAGATAATGTGTGAACTAACCAAGGCAATCCTAAGCTTGATTTTGAGTATGTGAGTGACATCTTTAAGAGTGAGAATGATGGACAAGAAGAGGAAGAGGTAGAGGCAATGAATGAGGTAGGGGATTAGGTGTATATTTTGATTGTAACCTCTAGCTTATCCCACCTTTGTAGAAATTTTCTTAACTAATGAAATTTATTTTTTCCTTCATCCTCTTTGCGTATACATTTACTTTTTACTTTGCAATTATGAGCGTCTAAGCCCTATGTTATCAATATTTTGAAAGATAACACTTGATATAATTCTAAATTTTAATAATATGCAATTGTGCTTAACTGAGTTCTTAGACTTAGGAAAATTCTAACACAATAAGATAAATGTTAGGTAACTTAGCTTACAACACAAGCAATACTTAAACTACTAAGTCAAATAATCATATTTTGATGAACCATTAACTTTGAATAGAAGGCCAAGCTAGCAACCTTGAGCTAACTATATTTAAAAATGTTAAGCTTAAGAGATTTAAATCATTTAAGAGATTCCCTAACTATAAGCTTAACTAACCCTTCGCAAAGTATGAGGCTCATGAGCATGATGCATGTTTTCATAAGATAATCTATATAGAAGGGTGAAGATCCTTTCATGATGTATGAGGCAGATTAGCCCAGTAAATGTTTTCAATAGTTACACACTTAATGAAATAATCTCAAAGATGTGATAAAAAAAAAAAGGGGGTGAAGACCCCTTTTGTATTTATTGAATCAAATAGTATAGGGGTTGAGACAATGCTCAAGCTTGTTTACATTAAAGAATAGCTAAGGCTATTAGACAAAATACTTCTTGAGAGCATTCAAGTTCCATTGGCTTATTGTTCATAGCCTCGAACTTGTAAGTTACAGGTCCCACTGACTTAACTATTTTTAATGGGCCTTTCCAATTAACATCGAGGTTGTCAAGGCCTATTTCATCCCAAGCTATATCAACTCTTCTGAAGACTAAATCTCCCACTTTAAGGGTTAATGCTTTACTCATTTGTTATAAAATTGAGCTACCTTTTTGTTGATAGGCAATAGCTCATATAACATATTTTCTTTTTCCAACTAAGAGATCTAAGTTCAGGTGGGCTTAGCTTCATTTTGTTCAGGGTCATGGTAGAGCACTTAGTATAAAGGAAGACCAATTTCAATAGGGATGATGGTTTGGGTTTCATACACTAGGGAAAATAGTGTCCAACCCATGATAGTTTTTAGGGTTATATAAAAGGCCCATAGAATATGGTTGCACTAATCTATTTATGCCCTCTGGCATCCTCTTATCTCTTTTGATCCCTTATAAGATGATCCAATTGGTTACCTCAATCATTTTGTTTGTTTAAGAGTAAGCCACTAGGGTGAATCTGAGGTTAATGGTTAAGTTAGTACAAAAGATTTGAATTGTTCATTATTAAATTATTTTTCCTCATCAATAATTAGCACCTTTAGAATATAAAATCGGTATATTACATGCCTTTTAAAGAATTCAAGTATTTTGATTAAAGTGATAATAGCAAGATCTTAGCCTTAGGCCATTTATATAAATGGTCTATAGCTACCACCACAAACTTCTTCTAACCTAGAGCCTATGAAAAAGGACCAAAGATATTAATTCCCTACTAAGAGAAAGGCTAAGTTGAGCTGATAGGTTATTGGCTAACTATAGGCTAGTAAGGGATCATGTTAAGCCTTTGACATGCATCAAATCTCTACATAAGACTTTTTGCCATCTTTAAACATGAAGGGCTATAAGTAGCTGACAAGACTACTTTCTAGCCCAAAGTGATTCCTATCTCATAGGCTTCATATATATCATCATGTATTTCTCTAAGCACATAGTTCCCATCTTCCATAGAAATTCATCTGAGCTAAGGTTGATCGTAAGACAAGACACCATCCTACTTTAAGTAGTCAACAACCTTGTTGAAGATTGCTCGAGCTTCTTTTAGATCTATAGAAAGCTACCATACTTTAAGTACATAATGAAAAGGCTTATCTAGATATCTTCTTTAGCTATGATAGTTATATGTGCTCTTTAGAGGATGTTAGTCTGCTTCTTCTCTTTTGATATGACTCCATTAAGCAAAGTAATTTGGGGAAAGGTAGCTAACTTGTCAAATAAATCTATTTTCTCATTATTAGCTCAGGAGATTTACTTTAATTTCTAGCGTCTTTCCTTTCATTTTAATATTGGCTAAAAGGCACTTAGCATGTTTAGCATACTTAAGCATGTTGAGATCTTTAATGGTGTAATGATTGAACAACTCTTGGACCATTATGAGTGAGTCACTGTCAATTGAAATATGGATTGCTCGAACCTATTATGCTAACTGTAACCTAATGATAAGGACCTTATATTTTGTAGTGTTATTCATGGCTCGAAACTTTAGCCTTAGAACATACTTTATAGTGTTCCAGCTTAAGTCTTTCAGTATGATCCTAACTCCTTAACCCTTTAAGTTAGAGGCACTATTAATATATAGCTTTCGTTCTTCTTTGTTAAAGCAACCTTTTGCCTTAGCTAGGCTCATGTCAACTTTGTTATGAAGTTTGCTAAAACTTGAGCTTTTTTTATTTGTCTTGGCTCGTATTTAACGTCAAACTCTCAGAGCCCGACTGCCTATTTAGTTATTCACCTCTTGGTCTTTGAAGTATCTTGCATAATGGCTAGTCTGTATGAGATTGTGATAATGTGGGAACGAAAGTACGACCTATATTTTGTTATCGTGCTTAATAACGCATATGCCAAGTTTTCCAATATTGGATGGTTTAGCTCAACCCCCTTTAACACCTTACTAATATAATATATTGGCATTTGCCCCCCTCTTTTTCTCTAATTAACACGAAGGCCACAATTTTTGTGGTTATAGCTAAATAGATGAAAAGTAGTTCATCTTGTGAGGATGGCTGAGTAAAAGAGGCAAGCTAAGGTATTCTTTAATTCTTCAAAGGATTTTTGGCACTCATAAGTTTGTGAGAATTTTTTTAGAGCTCTTAGTATTTTGAAATGGCAAGGAGCGACGAGCTAAGGACGAGATGAATCTCCTCAAAGTGGTGATCCTTCCATTGAGCTTTTAAACTTCGTTGATGGTTTTGGGAGATCACATATAAGGATTGCCTATATCTTCTTTAGGTTAGCCTTTATGCTTCTCTATGAGATCATGAACCCTAAATTTTTATGCTCAAACCTCAAATGTACACTTCTTTATATTGAGCTTTATATTATATTTGTGGAAGATTACTAGGGACTCTTTGAGATCTCTTAGTCCTCAGCTCAGTGGCTTTTTACTATCATATCATCCATATAGATTATGATTGTTTTGCTAATTTGATCTTTAAACATATGATTGACTAGCCTATAATACATTGCCCAACATTTTTAAGGATGAACAATATTTATAATAGTAAGTGCCTTTACGTGTGACAAACATACTGATCTGATGATAACCCACTAAAAGCATTAATGAAACTATATAGTTTGTATTTGACAATAAAGTCTACTAGTTAATCTATGTTGGGTAGAGGATAATTGTTTTTTAGGTAGGCTTTGTTTAAGCCAATGAAGTTTGTGTGGAGCAGTTTGCCAACTAGTCTAGTATTTGCACTTTTCAAATGAAGCCTACATAGAGTAGTTTGCAAACTTCTTTAATAATAGCCTTTTGACACATAAGGGTATGATTTCTTCTCTTATGTTTGACTAATTTAGCCAAGTTATCCAGGTTCAGCTTGTGGGCTATGACCGAGGGGTCTATCCTAGTAATGTTTGATGAAGACTAGAAAAATGTTATATGGCTCTCTGATACTGAGCTGATGTCTTTTTTCTATTTGCTTGGCTAGTTTTATCCTAATTCTCAGGGTTTGTCGTTCATTAATAAGTAGGCTTCAAATCATCTACAAGCACAGTTGTTTTGATAATGTTTTATAGAGAGACATTTAGTGATTCCATATAGATGGCATGGTTTACCTTCCTTGTAATGTTTATATAAGTTTTTTTTTTTTGGCTACCTTTTGGTCTCTTTTGACTACGACTACACCTTTTTCAATAGGGATCTTTATTTTTAGGTATGAATGAAGGCAGTGGTGTCATGTAAGATTAGCTTTATGCGAATAAAATATCCACAATCAATCACACAATTTCAAGCTTTTTAGCGATATTTATGTCTCGTAGCTTTATATTCAATTTAACTGACATTAAGACAACCATTTTTATTCCTTCAAGACAGATTAAAGGGCTTCGGACTGGATGTAGCTTCTTAAGGTCTTTCCCGATAGCTTTATTGGCCTTAGTAATCATCATGTTAATCAAGTTGCTATTATCCACCAGAATGCATTTGATCAAGTAATCTTCGATCTGGCCCTAGACCATTATGGCATCTACATGGAAGGGGCATACAACTTTCTATCATTTATAAAGGATAAGGTAATGGGACAGAACATTGGTTCTACTAGGTTTTCTTTGCCATTTGCTGAGTACACTTTCTAAATCTACCTTTCCATCTTAGTTAAATTATCTCCTCCTATGGGTTAGTATGTAATTACATTGATGACCCAGACATACTATCTATTATTAGGCCTTTTATCTTTATGTAGTATGTAATTACATCGATGACCTTGACATACTATCTATTATTAGGCCTTTTTATCTCATTGTGTTTCTTTCTACTGAGGTTCATGTCTAGCTTCCTCAAGAGATAACCTTTTTTGAATTGATTGAACCTGCCTTATTAAACTAGTATCTCAATCTCATTCTTTAATTCTTTGCACTCTTTTTATGTTATGGTTATTGTTATTATGGAAGAAAAAGTATTTATCTTTATTCCTTATGGTTGAGCTCTTTAGAGGGTAAGGATATTGGATCCTTTCTCCTGTCTACTGGATCCAATGAACAATCTTACTTCTGCTTACTATGAGGGGTGCGTAGTGCCTAGTCAAGCTATTATTTTGGTTACTAAGACCAAAGCATGAGTCACTTTGCCTAACTTAGCCTTTGCTATTTTTGTTATCCCTTTTCTTCCTTTTTCTTGTATAGCGTATGAGAAATAAGTCTAGAGGTTGTTATTTAAGTGGATGAACTTATTACTTTTCTCCATCAGCTTATAAAAACTTTTAGAAGGGTCAATGCTGAAGGAATTAAAAGGCCCATAATTTTTTCAATTTCTAATGTCATGTCCACAACAACTTCATGTTTAAGGGTATTAATCTGCATAGCTACCTTGTTAGATTTGGCTAAATAGTCCCTTAGTGATTGCCCTTATTCTCTTACAACCTCATGTTAGTTCGAGGAGATTTTTGCCCATCTTATAATAAAAACAAAATGGGCTATAAATAATATGGATAATTGTGTGAAGCTATGGATGAAGTTGTGTGCTAAGTTCTAGTACCATTCCTTAGCTATCCCTTTTAAGGTGGTTGGAAAAATTTTACATAGTAAAATGTCAGACTAGTTATAGAGCTCTAATCTAGACTTAAATTTATACAAATGGCTTTCAGTTAGTTGACCCATTATAGTTGTCAATAGGTGGCCATTTGAATATGTGGGGCACTAACTCGCTCCTTATCTCCTAAGAGAAAGGATTATGGTCATAGGAGTGGTAATCGAGGGCAAAGTGTTATTCGCCTTGAGCCCATTTAACAGTCTTCATAATTTTTGTCTATAAGGCTTCATCATCTAAGTACAGGCTCTTTAACTATACAACTAAGTTTTCAACGAGTTTGTTCGAGGATTCTTCTATATTGTTGCATATCTCAAAGTGTTGACTTATATGTTCCTCTTAAGTAAGTTTCTCTATTATCCTTACCTATCTAATCGGTGTGAGTTAGAGCCTATGTTGCTTAGCAAGGAGTCTATGACATGATTGTAAGCTCTCGACTTTGGAGGAGTGCCTACTTGACTTTCCTTAACACCAAGGTAAATTTTAACATAGGTCGCTACTAGTTAGGCAATGACTTAGGGGTCTTGAATATGTGCACCTACTACACTGACGAAGGCTTGGTTCCCCTAATTTGTCATGTGTGTGAGGGCTGGAGGTTAGATTGGTTGAGTTTATGGGATTTTTGCGTCATTGGAAAAGGTCATGGCTAAAGGTCTGAAAGATTTTTCTAACTCGTTCCACGCTCATTGCACTAATATTGTGAGGCTTACTGAGGTAGTAGATTTGACTAAGTCTTCTTTGGTTGGAAAAGGTTAACTCTAGTGGTTCTGAATCAATCTTTGTAAGATTAATAAAAGTGAGAGGAGAATCTGGCCTTGTGTTGGACTTCCACTCCAATGTTTAAGTTAACAAACTTTGCTTTGAGAGATAAAATACATATATGTATGTGAGAGTAGAATGAATTAAAGACTTAGTGGTTACCTTTTATATAATGATTGAAGTGTTTTGTTCCCATGATGTAGACTTTGATTTCTTTTTGATGAGGAGTGTCCTTTCCTAATTGGAGTTAACTTCTTGATGAGTGTTTATCCTTTCCTAATTGGGATGGGTCATGAGTTGAAGAGTCTCATATGGGTCAAGACAACATTGGCCTGTAAGTTGAGAGTCCATTTTATACCAAGTTGGCTTATGGTTAGTTATGTTGTTGAAACCTATGAGACCAACCCAGTTCTTACATGTGATTGAGCCTAGTCCATTCTTATAAGGATAGTATCTTATACTTTTGTAGTAAATTTTATTTAAATAAAAAGAAAAAATATTATGTATATCAGAATGATCGACTACAATAATAATTAAAAAAAAATGAAAACATTATTATAGATTTGCATACTTGTAAGATAATTTTACTGGTGTATTCAGTGAAATACAAAAATAATTAATTAATATTTACATATAACTTATAAATTCTACAATTGATAAAGTATATCTTATTTCACTAAGATGGTCCCATAATAAATAACACAACTCAAATAAAAAGTCTATCCATCTTTTCTACTCAATGAGATATCATATGCTATAATCTTGATTTTGGGAATATTATTATTGATGTGTTAAAGGAATAAGATCCTCTTTAAGGTCTTTTGCAAAAATCTATAAATTTAATAAATTTAAAGCCATATTTTCATACGGTGCTACTAGTGTTAAAGTATTGATAACTTTTGGATATGGTTATTTCTTCTTCGTTAATGAAATTTCTTAGAATTCTCAATATAACAAGAATATATGCCAAACTAATATATTTATTTATTTTGAAAATTGTAATGGTTAAATGTGCAGGATCAAAATTTAATAAAAGTATGTTCATGTATTGTGATATGGGAATAATTTTTACAAGCAGGTTTTCAATTTGAAAAAGAAAATAAATTTAAAGAATAGATATGCCTATTTAGAAAAATAAATTTTAAGTATAAATATTAAAATTTTATTTTATTATCACAAAAAGAGAAATAGTAAATCAATATATATTGGAAATAAAATCAAAAATTTTATCTACCTAAAATATGGTTAAAATATTAAAAATACAAGTATTGTTATGAAAATAAAAAAAAATCACATGTATATTTGTGTGTGTGCAAACAAGCATACAAATTTTTATCTATATATTTTATTTACACTAATTTATAATAATTTAAGTTTTAGTAATCAAATTAAAATAAATATTAAAAATAAAAGTCTCAACTTCAATACTATTTTGATATAAAATATAATTAATTAGTTTAAATTCAATTAAAATTTGGACAAAGTTTTCTTTCTTTTAATGCTTTACAAAATATTCACCACCATACATTTTTCATAAAACAAAAATATCAATAAAGGAGCTAAAAAAATTTTCATACAAAAAGAAGTAAATAGATTGATATTCTTTAGGATTTTCTTTTTGTAATTATTTATTATTTGGTAATTTAAGAAAATTTTAAAGTTTTTGTTAATGTTTCAATTGTTATCCACTTACAATAATATATAGTTTTATTTAAGTTTGATTATTTATTTATTTAGATGCACATAACATAATATATTATAAATTTAAAATATATGAAAATATGAATCACAATGATACAAAAATGTTTTACATTACTCATAATTTTTTGTTTCACATTCTATTTTAATATAATGTATTTATCAATTTTAAAAATTATATGTTTATTATTTATTGTATAAAATTTTAATATTATAAACAGATTGTTGGACTAAAGTGGTCAAACCTTAGTCAAACTATGTTTTTGATCTTGACAACATAGATTGAAAGGTATTAATATTTGAAGTAAGTGTTGTTCCTACATAAAATAAGATAAAAATAAGTTGACAAGTCGAAAGGAAGTGAAAAATCTCTAAGTCTCAAAATTTGGTCCGTAAATCATGCCTAAAACAACCAAATCGCAATTAAGAATCAGTCAAGACCACTATTTGGACAATTGTGACAACTATCCACTAAAAAAATGAAACCAAAACATATAGTTGAGTTCACAGTCTAAATTGTGTTGGGCTCGCAACTGCGACCTTTAAACCTCTCTAAAAAGGGCACCAACTGTCACTCGCAAATTCAATTAAATGAGCCACGTATCCTAAAAGCCATTAGGAATTTTGAAGATCACAATTGTGATCCAAGAGATGCGACCGCAACTCTATTTTAAAGTTGAATCAAAATGTCTAGGTCCATTCGCGATGAGGCTTGCATTTCACTAATCCAGCGTAATCAAAGATCGTGATCACGACCCTTTAGCTCACGTTTGCAATATTTATAAAAAAAAAATTGGAGCATTCAATGGCTAGTTCTGAGGAACCAATGATCAAACATCATGTGTCATTAGCCGTTAGACATGATGGAAGTTCTTGACCACGAAAATGCAATTCTTAGCATGAAAAGCAAACCACTACCACGATTCAAGGATCTCAACTGCAAATTAGTGTAATAACATTGAATGCAGAATTATCTATCAAATCCTGAAGATATGGACATAGTTTCCTTAGTAACAACTCTTAATGGTTGAAATTTATAAATACTCCACCAAATGGCCTTGATTATAAGAGAACTTTCGTTTATTATGCCCAAACTCTTGCAATTTAATTTATCAAGCCTCTTTCTCTTAATTATTATTATAGTTTATTTGTTAATAGTACTCATTACTTGTAAGAGGTTAAGTGTGAGCCTTAATCACTTGGGATTTGCATTTTAGAATGAGCCTAAAGTGTGTAAAACTCTTATAAGGTTTGTTTTAGCCATAAACACCAAGTGTAATTAGGATTAGGTGTGAGTCAGAATACTAAATTATGTGTGAGCTTATAAAGCATAAAGTGAGTTTGTAAAATACCCAAATGGAGAATCAACGAGTGAACATAGAGTTAATTAATACCCAAACCAATAAAAATTTTATATAATTTAAATAAATAAAATATTCAAAATACCATCATTTAGTATTTTACAAGGCACGATACCAACCTTAACCACTTAAAAAAAAGAGAAATCTTAAGTTAGGGCTTAAGCCTCCAAATAGGCAGCAAATACAATTAGTGCACAAAAAAAATCTACTCTCACTAACTTGAAGTCAATTACAAAAGAAAAGAAAAAGAAACACCAAAAAGGTTTGCATAATAGAAGGTTAGCTTTTTAAGTTGTTCTTTTGTTCTAATCTTCAAATGAGGCCCTTTTATATGAAAATCTCAAAAACTAGCCAGTAAAGACAAATGAAGCAGTTTGGTAACTTTTGGAAAAACTAGCTATTGTACTTTTCAATGCCTGTCAAATCTTTTTTGTGGTTGTTGAATTGTCAACATTCATTTTTAAAACTTGTTGAGCTTTCACCAAGCTATTTGAGATCTTTAAAAATGTCTGGTTGAACTTTTCTCACGATCATTAAGTTACTTCTATGGTCATTGGCAAATCCATCCACCATTTGTTGGCTTATACAGATTGGTTGATGTGCTTACATGAGAACTTTTCTACGCTCATTAACTATTTTTAACACCAGTTACAATCTTCTACATAATCATTAAAGTCTCGTTAAGACTTCACTAACACCCATTGGTCAACTTTAGCATCGTTATTTTTCTTTCATACACATTTATTTTCCTCCATTATTATTGGAGTTTGGTCTTTCCCTTCTCATTACTATCTTACACCAAATGCCTTTAATATGTCTAAGTTATATAGCCTTGAGATGTTTTACTTTCATTTTCAAAAGCATATTAATGGTCAAATAAATATCCCTATACTCAGGTAAGCAATACTTCAAGTATCCTCCCTTTATGCCTATAACATGTCTTTCAAAGCATTATATTTGACTGTGCCTTTATCTTCTTCTTTAAGAGTTAACACTTCAACAAAAGCTATAAATAAAACAGTCAATCATAAGGTTAGAACTTCTTTTAGTTTGGGATCATTCAAAACAGTTATATAGTAAAGCAACCATAGGGTTAATAATCTCCCTTAATAATCTCTCCCTTTGAATGATGACAAAATCGAGATGCTTTATAAAATTTTTAAAAAAGGTATTTCATCAAAATCTAAAAAATTCTTTACCCCTTTTTGTCATCTTGACAAAAAGTGGATGAAAAAAGACAAAGAAATAAAAGAAACGAAATCCACCTTATAAACAAGTTTCTATTTTTTAGTATTTAAGAAAGATGTATATTCATAAAACCTAAATTATAAAAATATCAGCAAATACCAATTGTTAATTTTAAAAAGGAATCCTTGGATATTTTATAGAACACCAACTATTAAAACAAAAATCCAAAACTATGTATAAAGTCAAAAGATGCCAATTACTAATTTGAGAAAAATCTTAAACTACAAGTATTCAAGGATAACAATTATCATTGAAACAATCCTTAACTAAAAGATAAACAAAAATATTAAACCCACAAACATCTAAAAATATAAGAACAAGAGATACAAATTATTCTAAATTAAAATTTTCAAAATACAAACAAAACTATAAATTATCTCCTTTTTTCATAGCATTTTTAAATAGGTCAAAAAGTATTCTCTCTTTTGAACAAATCTCTCCTAAACCTTAGAGTTATTAAGGAGATATGTAACAAAAATAAATCTAAAAATACATAACAAAATTTTAGCAAGAGAAAGAAATAGAGAAGTTAAAAATAAAAGTTGCATATGCCAAGAGCTTTGTTTATAGATAAAGTGCATAGTAACTCCCCCTGAGATTATGCATATAATATGCAAATAAAAATAGAGAAATATGGGAAGAGATACATTACACTTTAGATATAGTATGATGCCAATTGTCCATTAAAGCTTTTACCCTTTCTTCAAATAATTTCCTTCACCTTTGGATATTTCATTTTAAGTGTTGGATGAAGGAGTCTCTAACCTACAAACTAAGTTCTCTTTGGTACCCATTTTCTTTCAGGTACTAGACTTTAGAAACAAAATTTACATCATTTAGCCTTTTATAGCAAAAATATGCCTCATGGCTAAAATTTTTAGAATAAAAGAATTACATATGAATGCTCTTCAAAGTCCATGGATATAAAGGTCATGAATTGACTTTCTAGTAGGTTTGAACTTAGGAATAGGAGGGCATGTGCATTCCTATTAGGCCTTTTATCGTGGAGACTATAAATGAAAGCTTGTTTAGCCTTAAGCCTTTTTGCATGAGAGTGTGAGCATTTGGTATTATGCATATATGTCCTATATGATGAGAGGGAATGAGTTCTATATTTGGATGAAGTTTTCACAAATTTGGTATTTGAGGTAGAGGCTTTTGAGCAATCAAAGCCTAATCCATGTTTATCCCTTGAAGTCTTTTAAACCCCAAAATTAAATCCAATTTTTCTTTTCCTTTAGTAATAGAGGTAAGAAAGTCTTTCAAATTTAAAACCTCATTTTTATAACTCTCATTTTGAGAAGAAAGGATTTCATAAATTTTCTTTTCATTAAGTAAAGCCACATTTTCCATTTTCAAAAGCATCAAAATTCTTTTTCAATTTTACTAATTTTATTTTAAAAATTTTATTTCTTTTAAAACTTTTATTAAAATAATTATTAGTCAATTTTAGGACTTCCTTAAGATTTTCAACAGTAAACATATTTTGAAACTCTAATTCATTATCCAAATAACTATTTATAGATTTAGTTATACTTTAAGTGAAAAGCTTTTCTCAAATGGTGTATTAAGCATAAATTGGCTTTCTCCTTCCTTATTCTTCTTGGTTCTTCTTCATATTGACTTGATTCAAAGGAGCTTGTGTCATCCTCAGTGACTTTGTATGCCTTTTTCTTTTCTTTTTTCTTAGCTTTGGCCTTAAGATAGTTAGTTTTCATATGACCCAACTTCCCATAAGCATAATATTTCACTTGTTCAAGCCTTGCTTTGCCTTTTTTTTAAGGCATCTTATTTAGCATCCTCATTAATTGATTTGTTATGAGAGCCATGCACTCATCATCCATTTCTTCATCCTCAGAGTTTATAGGTTTGGAGATTGCTTTAGGTGCAACTCTAATTTTTTTTTGCTTGATTACTCTAATGGATAAGGAGCTTTTATATTTAGATTCATCCTATAATCCATGAGATTTCGTAGAAGCTCATCAAGTAGCATGTTTTTTAGATCCTTAAAATCATTGAAAAAATTGACCTTGCCAAGCCATTCTTTTGGTAGGCACCTCAGAACTTTCTTCATAAGTTCTTCATTGATGAATGTCTTTTTAAGAACCTTTATTTTTCCAACTATTTTTATGAAATGATTATACATTCTTGAAATCTTTTTATTTGGCTTCATTAATAAGGTCTCATATTGGAAAGTAAAGGTTTCCATTTTATTCTCCTTCACTTGATTTGTATTCTTATGCATAATCTTCAAAGCCTCTCAAATTTCTTTGACTATGTTCTTTATGCTCACCTAGTTGTATTTGCTTTTATTTAAGGCATAAAAGAGCATGTAAATGGTCTTACCATTGTTTTCAATTTGCTTCTTTTTCTTTTTAAATATTTCATTAATGTCTTTCTTTGTTTAAGTTCTATTAGTAAGTGTCTCCATTGGAATAAATAGACCTTTCTCAATAATTCTCCATAGTTTAATAAATTTTAACCTTGGTAAGTAACATATTCTGCTCTTCTAATATTGACAGTCGATTCCATTGAAGAAGGAAGGTCTCATTACTAATTATCCTTCTGGTCCATGTCCATTTTTAGATACCATTTGATTATATTGCTTTTGCACTGAAGCTTAAGAAAGAGTTGAGGCTATGATACCAATTATTAAACCTAGGTGAGGAAGGCATTCCAAAAGGAGGGAGGGTGAAAGCAAGACAACCCACCTCTTAGCATTTTTCAAGCCACAATGTTAACCTTAACCATTTAGTGGAAAGGAGATTTTAAGCTAGAGGCTAAGCCTCTAGGCAGGCAAAAAATATAATCAGTGCATAAAGAAAACCTACTCTCACTAACTTGAAATTAGTTATAAACTCACAAGGTTTTCTTTATCTTAAAATACAAAAAGCAACACCAATAAGGTTTGCATAATAGAAGGTAAGCTTTTTAAGATTTCTTGTTTTCCAATCTTCAAATTAGGGTTCTTTTATATGAAAACCCTAAAAAAATAATCAATAGAGATAAATGGAGCAGTTTGGCAACTTTTGAAAAAAATAGTCATTATACCTTTTAATGCATGTTGAATCTTCTCCATGGTCATCAAATTTTCTAAAATTCATTTTCAATGCTTGTTGAGCTTTGGCCATGTCAATTGAGATCATAAAAAATGACCCATTTAACTTTTTTCACAGTTGTTCAATTACCTCCATAATTGTTGACATTTCTATTAACTTTTCAACTCCTAGAACACCACAATGAAATGGTGTTGTAGAGAGGTAAAATAGAACACTAGTGGAGATTACTAGAACTATGCTCAATGAGTATTCATTGCCTAATTACTTTTGGGCTAAAGTTATCAATACTTCATGTTACATTGTAAATCATGTTTTCAAAAGACCCATTCTTAATAAAACTTCTTATGACCCTTGGAATAGTAGAAAGCCTAAGTTGTCATACCTAAGAGTCTTTGGATACAAATGCTACATCTTAAATACCAAGGATAATCTTAGAAAATTTGATTAAAAATAAATTAAGGTATTTTCCTAGGATATTGCTCCTTTATAGCAAAGCCTATAAAGTTTTCAATAAGAATACTATGGTTGTTAAAGAGTCTATAAATATATGTTTGATGAATCTAGTAAACTTGATATTGAGAAAGGTTCTCTTATTGATAATCTTATAAGTGACTTTAAAAAATTAGAGTTGGAGTCAACGACAAGAGAGATGGCTAAAGACCATGATGAAGGTAAGTCATCAAGAGAAGAAAATGAACCTCAACATCAACAAGTGAAAACCCTAAATCAAGATCTTCCTAAGGATTGGAGATTCTCCAAGCATTACCCAAAGGATCTAATCATTGGTGATACTTTCAAGGGTGTAAGTACTAGATCTCAACTCAATTCTTAAGTTAATATTCTTGCATTTGTTTCTCAATTTGAGCCAAAATCTATTGATAAGGCTTTTGATGATGAGAGTTAGATAATTGCTATGCAAGATAAACTCAGCTAATTTGAGAGAAACAATGTATGAGAACTTGTTCCTAGGCCTAAGGAACACCTTATTGTAGGAATGCAAATGGGTGTCTAGGAATAAGTTAGATGAGCAAGGTTTCATTACTAAAAACAAGGATAGAATGGTTGCTAAGGGGTATAACCAAGAGGAAGGCATTGATTATGATGAAACCTATGCCTGCATAGCTAGATTAGAGGTTATTAGGATTCTTTTAGCATATGCATGTCATATGAATTTTTAACTTTTCCAAATGGATGTTAAAAGTGTTTTTTTAAATGATCTCATTGTGGAGGAAGTTTATGTTGAACAACCTCTTGGTTTTGAATCTCATGTTTTTCCAAATCATGTTTTTAAGTTGAATAGAGCCTCGTATGGGTTGAAACAAGCTCCAAGAGCTTGGTATGAAAGGCTTTTTGGAAAATGATTTTTAAAAGGGGGAAGGTTGATACAACTTTATTTGTTAAAATGCATAATCATGTCACACTTATTGTACAAATATATGTTGACGATATCATATTTGGTGCTACTAATGAATCTCTTTATAAGGATTTTGCTAAGTGTATGACTAAAGAATTTGAGATGAGCATGATGGGAGAGCTCAAGTTCTTTCTTAGCCTACAAATAAAACAAATCAAAGAAGTGATTTTCATCAACCAAGCCAAGTGTACAAGGGATATACTCAAGAAATTTGGCATGGA
>CATIWR010673260.1:0-20441 GCA_949677035.1 Omphalea diandra | reverse complement strand
TATAACCTTTTAAGATTGGGCATAGGACATGAAGATATTTGAATAGAATTAGACTCGATTTTAAATCGAAAAAGATTTTGACTATAGAGTAAAATATCAAATTGAACTATCTCGGGTGAAATAAATGAAACAGATCCAGTTCTTTAGATATCTTTGGATAACCGAAATGATCCCGATTATGAATCAGACAGAAATCTTTGTCTCTGATAAATAAATAAAAATATATATATATATATATATATATATATATATATATATATATATATATATATATATATATATCTTCAATTATCTTAATTATAAATATATGTCCAGGGAGAGTAGCAAGTATAATTTCATTTTAGGTATGTTCTATATATGCGACCCTATAAGTTCACATAACATTGATAGTAGTCTAAAATCTATTTTAGGCCTGCAAATCATAAGTGACTCCTAGCAGGACATTATGATTATCCAAGTTCTATGAAGCCATTAATCCAACCTGACCTATGAAGCCATTAATCCAACTTGAGCTATCTTACGAATAATAATATAATCCTTTTGTCATATTATATCTCAATTAAATATAAGACATGATCATGTCATCATTGTATAGTTCAATTAAATTATTTTTTTATCTCTATGTAAATTGATGTAAAATGACATTGATAACCTTTATTGATGCAATTTTCTAACTTATCGAGAGGCCTAAAGATATATTTCTTATAAATGTGTGAGGGATAAATTCTTTCTCAATCACTCGTATTCCTCTATATGATCTAGTCCACATTCAATATCAGTCCATATAATTATCCTATTAAAGATAATGTTGGACTATATCAACATATGAAGTTCATCTTATTGGAATCCATAGCAATTTTCAGGTCAGAGAATTAAGTTAATACTATTACATGAGAATCACTTATGACAATTTATTCATGTAGTGTTCTTATAGTGGGTTGATCTAATATAATATTTCTCGAATATGTATCTATATATTTCATGAAATATCTCATATACATGACTAGTAAAATATATTCATCAATCAAAACATATACTAGTCTTCATTCATTATTATCCCAATAATAATTGATTGATTATGAACAATTTAAACTAGGATTCCTTATACCTAAGGGTTTTACTATTAAGTCACGTACTTGATGACCTTAAGTTGAATAACTAATAAACACAATATGATATGCAATAAAATGCAACCATGGTATTATTAAAAATATTCATTATAAATTAGCTTATGGCACATCACTAACAGATAGGACTTGGATAAAGCAGAAATTATACGAAAAATTAAGACAAAGTTTCATATTGAATGTTAATTTGCTTATTGACACCAAATTGAAAGTAAAATTAGGTATGCAAAGGACATTGGTTATAGAGATGTGAAGGCTAAAGACAACAGTTCCAATATGAGACACCTTAGCTTTCATACCATTAGGAAGACTAACAAAATAATTTTTAATAGCAACAGAGAACAAGCTATATGATTTCAATCACCTATGCAAATTATCCATGATGCTATATGTGATTGAGATTGAAACAAATTATTTAATAATTCTCCATTTGAATTAGAGAAAATTAAAGATTTTACACTTGCAACATTATTGAGATGCAGTGTGAATAAATCAATATAATCAGGAGTAACTTGTACATTCAGCATAGTCATGAGGTTCTATACTTGATCTTTGTTCAAGTTTAATTGAGGCATCACCATTGTAAATTCTAAAACAAAAGCATTAGTAGAAGCTTGATTAGAATCAAAAGATGCTTGTCCATTTAAGTAATTGCCACCATGTTTATTCTTATTGAGCTTGAATATAGGTGAAAAGCTAATAAGTTTGTAGTATTGCTCCGTAATGTCTATTTTCCCCATAATAGGGGCAATATAGATCATTCTTTGACTTTTTGAATAGCCATAGTAGTAAACCCCATGAAACTCTGATATTAAGTAAGTAAGAATTTTTAATTCTTCTCTCAAAGCATCATGTTGTAAGCTTAATCTAGAGAAGGGAATGGCTTCATGAAGATAATCTAAATTCTTAAGGTTAATTGTTATCATTTAATCTATTAAGAAACTCAAAAATATCATCCTTTTATTATAAATTAATGAAATGGTGAAAACGACCTTGATTACATTTACCATACAAACAATGTGGAAAAGCTTAAAATTCCTTAATTCCTCTAAAATTTTCATTGAACTCAATGAAATAAGTATCAACAGTTCTAGTGCCTTGAGTTACATTGTTGAGAAGAAGTTGTAAAATGCCATATTCTAGAGTCATCATGTTGAGAGAATCCAAGATTGAGTTTCTCCCAAATCTTAGATGTTTTTTCCATGTAAAAAAAAAGTTGAAGTGATTGGTGGTTAAAAAAATCTCAATATCTAAGCTACTGGAAGGTTACAAATCCATGAAAGATACAAAGGACTCTCTTTAACTTACTTTGCAATTAATCCATCTAGAAAGCCTTGCTTATTATGAATTGAAAAAATAAGCATGAAAGATCTTCTCCAAGAAGTGAAATTCATAAATATGAGTTCTAAAGCCATAATTACAGAACTATGATTATCGACATGATCAATGAAAAATAGAGTAGAAGGATCCAAAAGGGGATTAACAGAAGAAATTCCAAGGCTAGCTAAAGCACTAGGATTATTAGTTGAAATGTCTGCCATTGATGAACTAATAAAAGCTTTGAGAAGAATATGAAGACAACTATGCGAAATGAAACTGAATAAAAGATTCACAAACTCCAGAGCTTTTATGGTGCTCTAATACCACGTTATAAAAGAATAAAGAGAGAGCAAAAGGTGAAATGAAATTTATCAACTGAATTTCTCAATCTATTTTGTGATACAAGCTTTCTTTCTTTTTTTTTTTTTTTTTTTTTTATACAGAAGAAGAAGAATCTTGATAAAAAAAAGAAAGAATTAACTATCAAACTAACTAATGTTGATTAAGTAAAACTAACTTTCTCTAATAACTACATAAATAACATACTCTTAACAAAGTTATAAAACCCATCTAGTGCTCTTTATCTCATTGTTGTTCTATGTAACAAATGAGTTGCTTGTAACTTATTCATATGCATTCCAACTTAACTAGAATCTTAAGTTTG
This sequence comes from Omphalea diandra, assembly GCA_949677035.1. Classification (NCBI taxonomy): domain Eukaryota; kingdom Viridiplantae; phylum Streptophyta; class Magnoliopsida; order Malpighiales; family Euphorbiaceae; genus Omphalea; species Omphalea diandra. The sequence continues at coordinate 17,330 of CATIWR010673260.1, read as the reverse complement.
AATACTAAGTGCATAGTTGCATTAAAACTCATGGTCATGCTAGATAACATTATGGGATTATACAATTTGACAATTTATTATTACAATCACTTAACTCAATAGTAAGTTATTAATAATTAATATTCATCTAAAAATTTTGTTATATTTTATCTTTATCATTTATAATAAAATATATTTAAGTTTGCTTATCTTTTAACATCTTAATTTACTAGTAATTATATTTAGTAATTAATAAATTAATAAAAATAATATTTCTTACACTATTTGATATTGTTAGTAGATTTTTTTAAAAACATTAATTCCATAAATTTATTTAATTTGAATCAAATAAAGGTAAATATTTTTATTTTTGATTAAATTCAATCTATTTTAATAAAAAAATTTATTAAAAATTTAATAAAATTTTATTTAAAGAATAATTATATTATTTAAAACTAATCTCATTCTACATAAAATACTTTATTTTAATTTTTTTTTATCAAAATGTTGTTAATATTTCAAAATTTTTTAAAACTATATAATTTATTATGAATGAAAGAGTTTTTACTTATATATATATATATATATATATATATATTAGAGCATAGATATAGTATTCCTTATCCAGCTAAGTATTATATTAATAACTTTATTAACTAAAAATTATTTATATTTTGCTTTTATCTACTTTTAATTATAATAAGATTATATATATATGTGTGTGTGTGAGAAAAATTTTTCGGTAGGCTAAGTCTACCACGTCATCTGCAGATAAGTCCAATGAAAATGCAGCATATCAATTAATGATGTCATGTCATCTAAAGTAACTAGGTTAATTATATAATAGCACGTCAACATTCAAAGTTAATTATGCATTAGCACCTTAACATTCATGACTTTATTAACTGATATAATGTATTTTCATTAGGTTTGTCTATGGATGACGTGATAGGTCATCTCTTGAAGAAGATTTAAAATCATATATTCACTTAAACCATCGATATTCTATTCATATATAACATCACCATCATATCTAAATTGTACCATTTCTCCACATTCCTCATATTGCATATCAAAATGTGTGGGTTTTGGAAAAAAATTCTTATTTCTAGAAAATTTCTCCTCTATTTTATAAAGCTTTCACCTTTTGTGGTATCAAAGCCAAAGTCCTTAATAGTGTTGTACTACTATAGAGAGAAACATTTGTGTTGTGCTTGTGTTAGTTAGCCCTATGTTTAGTGTTGGTCACTTATTTAATCTAGTTAAGTCGGTGATCCTACTAGGTAGTCCCTTTAAACATAATATAGCCTATTTCCCTAAGGTAATGAATAATGTATTTAAAGCCTTTTCTTCTCGAGAGGAATCTTCTTCTTCTTCTTTTGATATGCTTCATGGTTTGAAGCACATAATGCCTAATAAAGCCTAAGATCACTAGTAGACAAAATGGGGTTCTTCTCACTTTTAGGTTGTGTCTCGCTAGACTAGCCTCAATAAAAGGATAGAGAAATGAGATCCTAGCTCAGGCCCATCCAAACACACCAAAGGTTCCATACCTCATTATGAGCATGCTAGACGATTGGTAATTAAGTGTATTTCAAATTTATAAATTACTCTTTAATTTTTCTATTTAAGTTTTTTTAATTTCTTCTTTTATTAACTTAATATCAAGTTCAACAGTTTAGACGGGAGGTTCTGCCTATCGATATCTTCGTGTATACACACACAAAGAAATATGACATATAAACCTTTATTAATATATGATCAAAGAGTGTTCATGTAAGTCATAACTTACTTATTTTACTTTTAATTTGTTTCATTTATTATTATGATAACCATTCATGCTTTATAAAATACAGGACGATATCGATAAGCAACAAGACCAACTATCACAGCAAGCTCCAAGATCTAATGAACCTCATCAGGTGAACGAGTGCGAAGTTTTCCTATTGGTAGTGGAGGAGCCGAGTGAAGGGATAGATCTATGGCATGGGTGATTAGGCCCTTCACTTTTATGGCAATTCCTCAGGTGCTAGCTCTTTTTCTGCCCCATCACCTGCCACGAAAGACTTACAACGAGAGATCGAGAGGCGCATAAATGAAAGGATCACATTCTATCACTCTTACATCCAATCTGTTGATGCATGAATGTGTATTTTAGAGGACTAGTTGCACTTTGTGTCCCAGCAAACTAGGATACCTCTTTTATCTCGGTTGTAGATACCTATGCTCCCTATCTAACTCTTACTTTAGCTCCTTCTGCTACTACTGTTGTTGTTGCCTCTTCTATTATTCCCTATTCTAATCCTACTCCATCAAATGATGGTGATTATTTGCTTAATCTAAAGAACACAACTGATGATTAGTTTAATTTATATATTTTTATATTAGAATTTTAACTATTTTGTATATATTTACATTTATATATAAAATATTTATATATAATATATATATATATATTTCAATTATATTTTTATAATTATTTATGCATTCTATAGTTATTAAATATTTCATATTTATATATATTCTTAATTTAAATTTATAAAAATTAAAAATTTATTAAGATATACAAAATTTAACTTAAAAAAGGTAGTGATGGATTACCGACATAATTAATCAATAAATAAAAAACATTTTTAAAAACTTTCGATAACATGTTAATAAACTATGCTTACTCTACTAATGGAATATCGATGGAGTCTCGACTCTTCACAGATAGAATGCTGACAAATTTCTATCCAATTTATATGGTGGAAATCAAACCTTATTGGACACAGTTCATATTTGCACTAAAGTCGATCATAGTTGTGGTAGTTAAATGAAAAATCATTGTTTATAATAGGGTTGAAAAGCTAGCTTAAGAATTAGAAACATGACATTGAACAATATTTGAAATCTAGTACTTTAAAGATTGATGATCAATTACAAAAATCTGATGTTTAAATAAAATAAAAGAGTTTGAAAAATTATTTCAAGACAATGTTTGTGCTACTATTCCCAATACTTTTTGGAATAGGAAAAAAAACATATCATTACTTTAACTTATATTAAAGACTTTGATGAGAAATTTATTCCCATTAAACTAAAGCTATTTATATGAATGAAGAGCTATTCTCAAGGAGATAAATGATTTGATTGAAAAAGGCTTGATTAAAAAATCTTTGTTTCCCTGGAGTTGTTCAACATTTTATGTTAATTATGCAATTGAATAGGAGTGTGAAGTTCCTAGGCTAGTCATTACTTATAAGCCCTTTAACAAAGTTTTTGAATGGATTATGTACTCAACACCTAGTAAGAGAGATTTGTCGTGAAAGTTATATAATGCTAATGTATTTTCAAAGTTTGATATGAAATCATGATTCTAATAGGTACAAATCCATGAATCTGATAGATACAAAATTAGTTTCAATATTCTCTTTGGACATTACAAGTGGAATGTTATGCCATTCAATCTAAAGAATGCTCCTTCAGAATTCCAAAAGCTAATGAATGATATTTTAAAAGGTTGTGAAGAATTTTCATTCACTTACATTGATGATGTTTTGATGTTTTCTTAAAATATCGATAAACACTTTTCTCATCTAAAAAATTTTACAATATGGTCCAAAAAATGGATTGGTGCTGTTTGTATGAAAGATGAAGCTTTTCTAGAGTGAGGTATGATTTTTAGGTCATATTATTTTTCAAGGTACTATTAAGCCTATTGATAGAGCTATTGATTTTGCAAATAAATTTTCAGTTGAAATAAACAATAAAAATCAATTACAAAGATTTTTTGGATGTCTAAATTATGTTATTGATCTCTATAATGACATTTGCTTGCTCTGTAATCCTTTATTTCAGCGTCTCAAGAAGAATGCACTAGCATGATCATCATAATACATCAACATTGTCAAAACTATCAAACAAAATGTTAAGAAACTTCCTTGTTTAACCATTCCTCATCTTGAAGCTTATCTCATTATTGAGATTGATGCCTCAGATGTTGGATTTACTGATATTCTCAAACAATGCCTTCTTAATCAAACCAATGAGTCTCTAGTGAGATACCATTCTAGCTCGTAGAATGATACATAGAGGAAGTATTCAACTATAAAAAAGGAATTATTGTCAATTGTTTTATGTGTTACTAAATTTGAAGTTGATTTAGTAAATAAGAAATTTCTTTTAAGAATTGATTATTCTGCAGCTAAACACACTTTAGAAAAAAAAAGTTAAAATTTTAATTTCAAAATAAGTTTTCACCAAATGAAAAGCTATTTTAAGTAATTTTGATATTGATATTAAATATATGAAAGGTATTTCAAATTCATTGCCTGATTTTCTAACCAGAGAATGTTTACAGGGAAAAGTTGAATTCCAATAGATTTGCTATTCTATTTGAGAGTTATGAGATGGGCATTCTCATTTGAAAAATGTAAACTATTGATATGCTACCTACTTTTTCTACACCTCCTGTAATTAGACCATCTTCTAACCCTAATCCTTCTTCTAACAAACTTTCATCAAGCAATTCTAAGAAACCCAACTCCCTAAAAACCTTCTCCCATACTTTAAAAAAGGACACCTACCCTTATTTTTGAAAAACAGATATGTTAAAGATATGTTATGCCGAGCTTGAACTTCCGATATATCTTTTCCTGGATGTAGCCTAAAGCATTTTCCCTCTAGAAATCCACTTTCTTTTTGCTCACCCCCACAAAAACTAGACTACTTTATGAATATATCATCGTCGATTCTAAGTCAGGAGAAATTTAACATGTGATGGATGACAAAGGTCCTCACAAAATTTCTAATTCTAAGTGTAAAATTCTTAAGGTACTGTCTCAAACAGATTTGAAACAAAATATTTACGCTAAGAAAAATTTTTCTAGGAAATTCAATTTTTTATCTTGCAACTACTTTGATTACTAAAAAGTTTGGTATAATGTTTTTATGTTAAGACCATTCAACCATTCCCGGTTCTTTTACTTTATCAAAGGTACACCTTTCTTCTTTGGTTTCAAGATTGGTGGCATTATTTTAGATGGGATCTTACTATTGCTTCAATACCAGTTAAGAAAGGTATGGGACTAGGTTTGTTAAACCTATGCCATGACCTTCTTTTGATCTTGACAATGGAGATTGATTAGTTTTTATGCTTTGTTCAAGTATTGTTTTACAGTTTATAAGAGTTATTTTCATTGAAAGTAGGATAGAAGTCAAAATCTCCATCTTTTAGAAGAACATCCAAATTAGCGGTAGGTATCCCCTAAATCGCGATCGTGACATTACTATAAGAATGGATGGAGTTAGGCCAGAGGAATTTATGGGGAAATTCATAGCCGCGAATCAATCGAAGAAGCCTTGGTTGAATCACTGACGAATTCACGGTGGCATTTGTGTCTTAGGTCACAATCGCAAATTTTATAGTGACAAAGGAGGGAACTAAAGTCACAGCCATAGCACGCCAAGTGTCCAAGGCAATTGTTGGAAATCAAAAATTGCGAGGGCAAATATTTGGTTGCGATCACAACTTATGAAGTTGAAGTTTCCTCACCAAACAGAGGAATTCGCGGTCTCGGTCTCGCCCAAGATAAAGGCAACTTACGACCTCGACTTTTAAGTAGTAGGTTGAACAAAACAACTATATTTCTTGGACAACCAATGAATGAAGGATATGTAGACTAACCGTTAGGCATAGAACGAGGTTCTTTGCTGCGATTTCCTACTCAGTGAAAATTAGAAATTCACAATCGCGAATTGAGAGTAGCGACTGCGACTTCCACCTGATAAACATTTAATGCAAAATTTGCCTAGCACAACTTGGAGATTTAGGGATAGTTTTAGAATAACATCTCTTTGGGGGATGCGGGCTATAAATACTCCACCAAACTGATATAAATGCAAGAGAATTCAATTAATTGCAACCAAACTCTTGCCAATTTGCTACTCATTCTTTCACTCTTCTTTATGTGTTGTTGATTTTGGTATGAGCAATAAACACCTTTCTAAGTACGTTGAGAGTTAGTTTAGATTCTAAAACTCTTACATAAGAGATTGAAGTTTGAGCCTATCCAAAACACTTGTGAAAGGTTTTTTTGTGTGAGCTTAAAAACATAAGGTTGTAATGGTTTTGTATGAGCCATAAAACACAAGTTGTATAAGTTTGGTGTGAGCTTGAAAATACCGATTTAGTTGAGTGAAATATCCAATTTTGAAGAATTAGGAAGTGAACATAATGTTTGTTAACACCCGAACCACTATAAACCTTTTGTGTTGATTTTTCTCTTCTCATTCTTAACTTTCTAAACATTTTAACTTCTTTTTTAATTTTCAATCAGCCACCAATTCAACCCCCTTTTTTGGTGCAATAGGCCAACAAGTGGTATGAAAGCCAAGCCTTACTCTAAAACTTAATTGTGTGAGTAAAGATCATAGCACAAAAAGGAATCCACACTCACCTCAAGCTATATTTCGATAGAGCAGACTATACTCATTGGAAGTATAGGATGGGAATCTATCTAGATAATGATGTGGTAGACATCTGGGATATTATTGCAAAGGAATGAAAGCCACCTACCAATTTGGTGGATGAAAGTGAAGAGTTGATCCCTAGAAAGGAGTAGGTTGAAGCACATCGGAGATGCAATGGTAGAAATAAAAGAGCCATGACAATTTTTCTAAGTTCTCTCTTAAGAGAAGAAATTGGAAGGGTCCAACATTGCCTTACTGCTCATGGCATTTGGAAGGCCTTGGAGAACTATCATGAGGGCACCACCTTGGTGAAATCTAGCCGACTTAAGATGTATATGATGGAGTAAGAGCTATTTTTGATGAGGGAGGAGGAAAACAACACCGATATGAAAAATAGACTCCTTGCAATCATCACCAACATGAAGAAGGTTGGGAGAGTTATCACCAATCATGAGACAAATTCTCTAAAAAAAATTAGTGCAAGGGTGTATAGTATCCAAGAGTCCAACCCAGAGATAGAAAAGGTGCCAACAAATGTCCTAATAGACAAACTCTTGACTCATGAGTTGGCCTTAAAGAAGGATGAAGAAATGAAAAGAATGAGAGGTTAAGGAGAGAAATCTGAAAAACCAGAAAGGAGGACCTTGGCACTCAAGTCTTCATCAAAGAAGAAGGAAGTAGAAAGAGCCTCAAGTGAAAAGGAAAGCAACAAGGAGGAGGAGAAGCTTGCAACTTTTTCAAGAAGAACTAAGGAGTTGATTAGAAGAAGGAAAGAAATAAAGAACTTCAAGAAAGCAACTCTAACTCCCAAAGAAACATCAAATAATGTCACTTGCTATGAATGTGGCAAGCAAGGCCACATCAAGTATGATTGCCCTAAGTTAAAGAAAAAGAAAAAAAAGGGACAAAGAAAAAAGAAAAAACTTTAAAGCCACTTGGAATGATTACTCAAGTAAAGAAGATGAAGAGGAAGAGGTAGTAAACCTTTGCTTTATGGCTTAAGAGGATTCATCTAATGAGGTAAGCTCTTCACCTCACTCTTATTCTGAATTTGATGAATTAAATGATGTGGACGATGAGCTTTAAGAAGCTCTCACCATGAAATGTGACAAGTATAAGTCACAAATGAAAACTTACAAAAAGAAGTGCACTAAATTAGAGGATGAATTCGAATCCTTAAATAGTCTTGTAAGTGAATTAAGGGCTTTAAATGAAGAACTTAAGAAGTCTATAGAGAGTTTATCTAAGTCATCTTCATCTCTAACTTCATTAAGAAAGGAAAATGACTCATTAAAAGGTGAAGTAATTGAGCTTAGAAACTTTATTTCTAAGTTCCACATGGGTAAGGAAGCTTTGGATACACTTATTGTATCATAAAGATCTCCCTTAGTTAGGCATGGTCTAGGCTTTAATAGAGCCACTTCTTCTACACCTTCACTCACAACATTCATCAAGGCCTTAACACCTCAAACTTCAAGTATTGAGGTTGTTGGAAAGAAGACTAACCATGCATAGAGGTAAAGGAAAGGTGAAACAAGGCTGTAAGCCAATTTCTAATAAGGCTAACCATACATACATGTAATATAAAAGACATAATCATTCAAACATATACAGAAAATCTAGTCCTACATTCTTTCATACATGTTCGTGCTCACACACACATCATGTTGATATGAGGAAATCCCCCACTCATACCAAGGCAATGCATAGGAGAAAGACATATGAGTCTAAACTCTAATGCCACTATTGCATGAAGTATGGATGCAAAAATGTTTATTGCCATATTAGGAAGACACACTTTAAGTTGGAGGATCTTTTAAAACCTAACCCCCTAAGACCTAAGTATGCTTAGTTACCAGAGTAAGATGATTTACTTGTGTTGTGTAGGGGTGTTTAGCAGCCACCAATGAAGCAAATGATTGACATGTAGATAACGGATGCTCAAAGCACATGACGACCAATAAGATTCTATTCATAGCCCTAAAGGAAGAGGAGGGTGGCAATGTCACATTTGAAAATAATGCCAAAGGTAAGGTAATTGGCATTGGGAACATTGGTAAGAATGGTTATTCTTTAATTAATGATGTTTTACTTGTTGATGGCTTACAACATAACTTGCTTAGTATAAGTCAATTATGTGACAAAGGTAATAAGGCCACCTTTGACCCTAGAGAATGCCGAGTTACCATTTTGGTGGATAAAAAGGCAGTTTTCAAATGAAAGGAAGGTCAATACCTACCTAATTGACTTAGACAATTTAGCTAACTAATCCTTTAAGTGTCTTATGTCTCTTAGTAATGGAGCTTCGCTATGACATAGAAGACTTAGACATACTAGCATAGAGCTCTTACAAAGCTTATCAAAGGAAAAACTAGTGGGAGGTTTTCCCAAGCTAAGATTCTTTAGAGATAAGACATGTGGTCCTTGCCAAATGGGGAAGCAACATTAATCTTCCTTTAAAGCAAAGAATATTATAAGTACATCTAGACCTCTTTAATTTATTCATATGAACTTGATAGGACCTCATAGGAGTGCTAGCTTAGGTGGAAAACATTATGCACTAGTCCCAATTGATGATTACTCTAGGTTTACTTGGGTTTCCTTCTTAGCTCATAAGTATGATACATTTGATGCTCTTAAAAGTTTTGTAAAAAGGATTCAAAATGAAAAGGGTTACTTCATTTCTTCCATAAGAAGTGACCATGGAAAAGAATTTCAAAATGAGTCTTTAAATCTTATTGCTTAGAGAATGAGATTTTTCATAACTTTTCAACTCCTTGAACACTATAATAAAATAGTGTTGTAGAGAGGAAAAATAGGACATCAGTAGAGATGGCTAGAACTATGCTCAATGAGTATTCATTGCCAAATTACTTTTAGGCCGAAGCTATCAATACTTCGTGTTATATTGCAAATCGAGTTTTCAAAAGACCCATTCTTAATAAAACTTCTTATGAGCTTTGGAATGGTAGAAAGCCTAAGTTAGCATACCTAAGAGTTTTTAGATGTAAGTGCTATATCTTGAATACCAAGAATTATCTTAGGAAATTTGATTCAAAAACTAATGAAGACATCTTCTTAGTTTATTCCACCACTAGTAAAGCCTATAGTGTCTTTAAAAAAAGTTTAGTGGTTGTTAAAGAGTCAATGAATATTATGTTTGATGAATCTAGTAAGCTTGATCTTGGGAAAGGTTATTTGGTTAACAATATTGTAGGTGATTTTGAGAAATTGGATTTGGAGGATACTATAAGAGAAAAGGATGAAGACCATGATGAAAGCAAATCGTCAAGATAAGATAAAGATCCTCAACATCAACAAGTGAAATCACCAAACCAAGATCTTCCCAAAGATTGGAGATTTTCCAAGCATCACCTTAAAAACCTAATCATTGGTGATACTTCAAAGGGTATAAGTACTATATCTCAACTCAATACTTTAGATAATAATCTTGCCTTTATTTCTCAATTTGGGCTAAAATCTATTAATGAGGCTCTTGATGATGAGCGTTGGGTGATTGCTATGCAAAAGGAACTCAACCAATTTGAGAGAAATAATGTATATGACTTGTTTCTAAGCCAAAAGAACACCCAATTGTAGGTTGCAAATAGATGTTTAGGAATAAATTAGATAAACAAGGATTCATCACTAGAAATAAGGCTAGATTGGTTGCTAAAGGTTATAACTAAAAGGAAGGCATTGACTATAATGAAACTTATGCCTCCATAGCATGGTTAGAGGCTATTAGAATTCTTTGGCATATGCATGTAACATGAATTTCAAACTATTTTAAATGGATGTCAAAAGTGCTTTTCTAAATGGTGTTATTGAGGAGGAAGTTTATGTTGAACAACCTTCTGGTTTTGACTTTTCCAAATTATGTTTTTAAATTGAATAAAGCCTTGTATGGTTTGAAACAAGCTCCAAGAGCTTGGTATGAAAGGCTTAGTTTTTTTTCTTTTGCAAAATGATTTTGAAAAGGGGAAGGTTGACACAATTTTGTTTTTTAAAAAGCATAATTATGATACACTAATAGCGTAAATTTATATGATGATATCATTTTTGGTGCGACTAATGAATCTCTATATGAGGATTTTGCTAAGTGTATGACTAGAAAATTTGAGATGAGCATGATGGGAGAGCTCAAGTTTTTCCTTAGTCTATAAATCAAGCAAACCAAAGATGGAATCTTCATTAACCAAGCTAAATACACACAAAGGACATTCTTAAGAAATTTGGCATGGAAGGATGTAAAGTGGCAAAAATACTAATGAGTGCTACCATCAAATTGGACAAGGACGAATTAGGTAAGTCGGTTGATGAGAAGAGATATCGAGGTGTGAACGGTTCTCTGCTTTATCATACTACTTCTAGACCTGATATAATGTTTAGTATATGCATGAGTGCTAGGTTTCAATCTTGTCCTAAAGAATCTCATTTGAATGCTGTTAAAAAGATTTTCAAATATTTACATGGCACATTAGATTTAGGTTTGTGGTATCTTAGAAATTCTTCATTTAGCCTCATAAGTCATTCAAATGCGAATTATGCTGGTAGTCTTTTAGATAGAAAGAGCACTTCTGAAACTTGCCAATTTATAAGAGAGTGTTTATTTCTTAGTTTAGTAAAAAACAAGTTTCGATTGCCTTATCCACCTCCGAAGCTGAATATGCAACTGCGGGTTATTATTACACCCAAGTCCTTTGGTTGAAACAATAACTAAAGCATTTTGGCAAAGTTATTAATCACATTCCCATCAAATGTGACAACTGCAATAAATCTTTCCACAAATCCCATCCAACATTATAGGAGCAAACATATAAACATTATACATCATTTTCTTAGAGATCATGTCCAAAATGGTGATGTTATGCTAGAATTTATAGACACAAATGATCAACTTGCATACATTTTCAAAAATCCTCTTAAAGAAAAAAGGATGAACTTCATTAAGAGAGAGTTAAAAATGCTTGATGGAAGCTCCTTAAAGTGAAAAATTAGATAATTCTAATATGTTGCATTATTCCATGTTGAATGATTGCCTTGTGTGATGTATATGATGTTTATCCCTTTAGATATCTTAATTTTATGTGCAATTGTGCCTCTCTATGCCAATTTGCATAAAATGGACATCAATAAATTAAGTGGATCATAATTTAAATAGTCAAGTCTTATCATTTCATAGTTATCTTTTCGGACTTGTAATTCGCATTCGTTATCACTTAATTGATGGTTGCGAATTATATGTACTCATCATTTGACTGTCAACCATCAATTCACAGTTGTGACCTTTAATCCCCATCATAAATTTATTCAAATTTTAAATCTTTTGACTATTGAACGCATTGTTTCCTGAGGATTTTTTATTCGTTACTCACATTTTTCAGAAATAGCAATCGCAACTTTGGGTAACGACCACACATTTAAGTGATTTGATTACCAACCAATTACACTCCTTCATTTAATTCATTTACTATTTTTAGCCTTTTTTACACCCTTTCTTGGCCTATATAAACCCCTCAAACAATGTTTCTATTGATTCCTACTCAATATCTTCATCTCTCTTCTTCCTTAGTCTCAAAAACTTCCAATCTTTCTTCATTCATAAATGGCCCCCAAGAAAGCTTCAAAAGCAGAGAAAGGGAAGGTAGTGGCATAGCCTTCTGGACCACCGACACTGCACTTGATGAAAGGGATAACAAAGGAACAAAAAGATCGATACAAAGCGAATGCTTTCAAGCTCATCCTACTGAACAAAATCTCTTCCACATTCCTTTTGGAGTCGCTGGGAACCAAGGACGAGATCCATACATTTCTTTCAAACTTGGGGTGGAACGAATTCATTTTTTATGATGATCTTGGATATGAGGAAATTGTATAAGAATTCACGTGTACAATGACTCTAAGTCGGAGAGTGGAATCTAACGTTGGCTAATATGGATTAGTATTTCATGCTTTTGGAAACCATTTTTTCATCACTTTTGAATGACTATCCAATCTATTTAATCTTCAAGTTGGGGATGACATTCCATTCATCATCTCAGCTCTTGATGTCACATATTCTGAGTTTTGGTCCGAAATTTCCATAAAGACCAAACATGACCCCAAAACCTCCTTAGCCAAATACATTTGAACCCTCCCTTTTTGGTTACTTCATCGTATCATCACTTTTTTAGTTAACACAAGAGGTGATGGTAATGAAAAGGTACCCCAAAAGGATCTTGCTTTCCTTTTCTGCTTTATAAAAAACAAACCCATTTAAATATGCCATTATCATTTGGATCAATTAATTCACATGAGCACGAAGACTAAGAGTCAGTTTCTTTTCCCTTCCCAAGTAATTGCCATCTACAGATTCGAGGATGCTCTTAATGAGGAAAATGAAAAATTCTTTACTAAGACGTTTCTCCCTTCCCAAAATTTTCTAGACCTCCCCTACCTTATCAGTGTAAAAGTCATTCACCTTAATTCTTACACATACTTTGAGTGCTTTTGGAGCCAAGAAACTCAAATCTTCCTAAGCCTCCAAAAGAAAAAAGGTTTGTCATTGAAAAGGGAGCCCAACCTATTTTACCTCCCCAACCTAAGCCCAAAACCAAAATCTCTCTTACCACCATCAGCAAGAAATTGGACAAAATGATGAGGATGATGAAGAGACGATTTCTCCTCCTTTCCCATCTACGTAGTGACTTAGTGGACTTATAGCAGAAAGTAGGTGCTCCTCCCTACCATCTTCTAGATTTTGAGGATTAAAAGGACATACTAGAAGAGAAGGGCAACCAAGAGGTTAAGGAGGGTGATGAAGCTGAGGGTGGAGGAAAAAATGAAGAACAAGATGATTATGGAGATGATGACAGTTCTCCTATTTTTTTAGATTGTCTTTAGGGTTTTTGTTTCTCTTTTTGTATTGTCTTTGAGTTCTTGATGTAAAAAATGTTTATCCCATAGATTATTATATAAATAAAAGTGTTTATTTTTGTAATTCAACGTTTCATATCTTATGTGATTGCAATCTATATGTTATCTTTATTGTTTTGCTGTATATGATTATTCAATCTCAATTTATGCATCTCTTTCATTTTTTAACTCTTTACCCTCTTTTTGATTTTGCTAAAGGGGGAGAGAATAAGATATTAAAAGAAAGTGAGTATTGTGCATAAGAAAAACATAATTGAGGGGGAGCAAGTACTAACTAAGAATCTTATGCTTAAAATTATTTGATCATTGACCAGGATTCTTTGATTATCTTATCATAGACCATCCCAACTTCATAACTCATGCATTTATTTTCTTTTTGGGATCAATCTAAATTGTCAAAATAAAAAAGGGGTAGATTGTAAGACTAGGTTGGTTAAACCTATGCCATAAGCCTTTTTTGATATTGACAATGGAGATTTATAAGTTCTAATGTTTTGTTCAAGTATTGTTTTATAATTTATAAGAGTTATTTTCATTGGACGTAGCATGGAAGTCAAAATCTCCATCTTTTAGAAGAACATCCAAATTCGTGGTCGGTATACCCTAAATCATGACCACGACATTGCTATAAGAATGGAAGAAGTTAGGCTAGAGGAATTCGCAGGGGAATTTGCAGCTGTGAATCAGTCGAAAAAGCTTTGGTTGAATCATAAAGGAATTCATGATGGCATTCGCTTCTTTGGTCGTGATTGCGAATTTCATAGTGACAAATGAGGGAACCAAAGCAAAGGCCATAACACGCTAAGTATCTAAGGCAATCGTTGAAAATCAAAAATCACAAAGGTGAATATTTGGTCATAACCACGACTCAAGAAGTTGAAGTTTCCTCACCAAATAGAGGAATTTGCTGTCTCAATCATTCCTAAAATAAAGTCAACTTATTACCACAACTTTTAAGTAGTAGGTTGAACACAACGACTATATTTCTTGGACAACCAATAGATGAAGGACACATGGACTAGTTGTTAGACACAGAACGAGGTTCTCTGCCATTATTTTTGGCTTCTAAGTATAAATTGCAAACTCGCGATTGCAAATTGAGAGTAGCGACCGCGACTTTTGCCTGACAAGCATTTAATGCAAAATTTGCCTAACACAACTTAGAGATTTGGGGATATTTTTAGAGTAACATCTCTTTGGTGGATATGGGTTATAAATACTCCATCAAACTGATATAAATGCAAGAGAATTCAATTAATTATAACCAAACTCTTGCCAATTTGCTACTCATTCTTTTAGTCTTCTTCATGTGTTATTAATTGTCTGGTGTGAGCAATAAACACCTTTGTAAGTAGGTTGAGAGTTAGCCTAGATTCTAAAACTCCTGTAAGAGGTTGAAGTGTGAGCCTATCCAAAACACTTATGAGAGGTTTTTTGTATGAGTCTAAAAATATAAGGCTGTAAGGGTTTTGTATGAGCCATAAAACAAAGTTGTATAAGTTTGGTGAGAGCTTGAAAACACTAGTTTAGTTGAGTGAAATACCCAATTGTAAGGAATTGGGGAGTGGACATAGGGTTTGTTAACACCCAAACCACTATAAACATGTTGTGTTAATTTTTCTCCTCTCCTTTTTAACTTTCTAAGCACTTTAACTTTCTTTTTAATTTTCAATCAGCCATAAATTCAACCACCCTTCTTGGTGCACTAGGCTAACAAAAGGTTATCATAATTTTTATAGAAGAATTAAATATAATTATTGGACTAGGATGGTTAATCCTAAGTCTTGGACCTCTTTTGATCTTGACAAAGAAGATTGATCATGTCTAATGTTTCAATTGAGTGTTGTTTTATAGAAGTTAATTTAGTTTTTCCATTAGAAGTTAGAAGCATTGCATAATCTTCAAGAAGACAAAGTTTATCCAAATTCGTAGTCAGTGGTCTGTAATTTGCGACCGTGACCTCGTTTCAAAGAAAGGATGAAACTCGGCCAAAAGGATTCATAGGCATCATCGCTGCTGCGACTCATCCAAAGATGGGAGTGCCATAGTCATAGACGAATTTGTAGTGTGTGTCACGCCTCAGTCGCGATCGCTAATTTCAAAATGATTAAAAAGGGAAGCTAGTCCACAATCACAACATGCCAAGTGTCCCAGGTATTCGTTGGAGAACAAAATTCGCAAGGGCGACATTTTCGGTAGCGACTGCGATTCAAGAAGAAGAAGAATGTCTTTCAAATAAAAGAATTCGTGTCCTCAGTTATGCCCTGTACAATGAAGAATTGCGACCGCGAATTTTATGGGTAGTTAGAACACAACGACTATATTTTCTTGATGGACCGATGAGAAGCTACCACGTGGACTAGCTGTTAGACACAAACAGATTTTTCCACTGCAATTTTTGCCTCCTGTATGGAAATTTGGATTTCGCAATCGCGATTGACCAGTAGCGACTGCAACTCCAGGCTGACATGCAATTAATGCAGAATCTACCTAGCATGTCTTAAAGATTTATTGAGTTTTAAAGTCTAACATCTCTTTGGTTGGTATGGGGCATAAATACTCCAAACAGTGAGAAATAAGATAGATAAATAATTCATTACTTGTGTTAAAGCTCTCAATCTTTTGCTACTCATTTTCTTCTCCTTTTTATGAGATTGTAAGTGTTAGGTGTGAGAATTAAACACCAAGTGTAAAGGTTGTAGTGTGAGCTTGTGAAAACACTCAAAAGAGGTTGTTGTGTGAGGCTTAAAAACACATAGTGTAAAGGTTTTAGTGTGAGCCTTAAAAACACATAATGTAAAGGTTTTTGTGTGAGCCTTGAAAACATAAAGTGTAAAATTTAGGTATGAGCTTAGAAACACCATTTGAAGTTAGTGGAACACCCAATTGCAGAGAATTGGGGAGTGGACGTAGGGTCAATTATACCCGAATCACTATAAATCGTGTGCCTCATTTTTTTACTAATCTCTCTACCCTTACTTTAATTTTATTTATACACCAATTCAACCCCTCTTATTGATGCCTAGAGCCAACAATAATTAGGATCCCTTGTTACCATTTTCAACTACTTTTTGCGTGCATTGGATTTTAGCCTAGAATTATAAACTAACAAATCACTATTCAAGAGAATGGCCTCTTTCCCATAAGGCACATATTTTATGGAGACATTGAAATAATTATAAGATTGACCAAGCAGATAAAAAAGCTGCTATCAAATGGTTAAATTCTCAAAACATAGTTGCTTCTCATTTTAATGTTACTCAAATGGAGTTATTGGCCAAAAGCAAGTTGCAAGCTACTTTGTCTTTAGCTATAGATAAGAAGGATTATAAAAAATTGCTTTTGAAGGCCTTATCTAAAGTTTCTAAAGCAATTGATAGTATAGAACCTCAATAAGATTTTGCACAAGACAATAAAGATGACCGTATGGTATCAAGTTCATGAGAGAACTTTGGATTATTGTACTTTACTAGCACAATATATTCTTTACTAACTCTGTCAATCACTTTATTCTTCATTATTTTTGTCAGATATTTTAAGACCACATGTTCATTACTTTATTCTCAATTATTTTTTTCTTTCATAATTATTTAGTGTTATAATTATATTTAAAATTGTAAGTGTTTGAAGTCCATATTTGAGTTTATTTGAAATTCATGACTAATAGTGTATTTTTTGTATTGTGAGGTAAGCTTCAGATAATGAGCAAAAAATATATCTGAACTTGCTCTTTTCTTGCACCCTATTGTAAAAGTTTTCATATAATAAGAATAGTTTTCTTCTATTCTCTTAAAAAATCTTTCAAAATTTTTTTATATCATAGCTTTCACTTTTAACTATCAAATTGAAAAATATTGATTTTGCTATTAATTCTAAGTCTATTGTTGTTATTTACAAAGTTTATTATAAGATAATGTCAACCACTATAGATGTCAAATCCAAGTGTAGATTTTATATATATATATATATATATATATATA
>CATIWR010673256.1:0-10663 GCA_949677035.1 Omphalea diandra | reverse complement strand
CTAGAGGTGGAATAGCCTAAGAATATTCCTTCATTGGCTTTGGAGTCAAATTTCCCAAGATTATCCTTAGTATTTAAAATATAGCACTTACATCCAAATACTCTTCGGTATGAAATCTTAGGTTTTCTACCATTCCATAGCTCATAAGAAGTTTTATTGAGAATGAGTCTTTTGAAAACTCTATTTGCAATGTAACACAAAGTATTAATGGCTTCGGCCCAAAAGTAATTCGGTAAAGAATACTCATTGAGCATGGTCCTAGCCATATGTACTAGTGTTCTATTTTTTCTCTCCATAACATTATTTTGTTGTGGTGTCCTAGGAGTTGAAAATTATGAAAAACTTCATTCTCCAAATAATAAGTCTTAAAAGACTCATTTTGAAATTCCTTTCCATGGTCACTTCTAATAGAAGAAATGAAGTAACCCTTTTCATTTTGACTCTTTTTGCAAGACTTTTGAAAGCTTTAAAGGTATCACTCCTATGAGCTAAAAAGGATACCCAACCTAGAGTAGTCATCAACTAGGACTAGTGCAAAATGTTTTCCACCAAAGCTAGCACTTCTAATAGGTCCTATCAAGTCCATATGAACTAGTTGAAGAGGTCTAGTAGAACTTATAACATTTTTTGCTTTGTGGAAGGCTTAATGTTGCTTCCCCATTTAGCAGGGACCATATGTCTTGTCTTTTGTGAAATTCAGCTTGGGAAGGCCTTCCACCAACTTTCCTTTAGATAGGCTTTGAAGAACATCCATGCATGCATGCCCATGCCTTCTATGCCATAACTAAGCTTCATTGCTTAAGGACATAAGACACTTAAAAGATTGGTTAGCCACATTATCTAAGTCAATTGAGTAGGTACTGTCTTTCCTTTCACCCTTGAAAATAACCTCATCATCTACTAAAGTGGTGACTCAACATTCCCTAGGATCACATGTGACTTTATTACCTTTGTCACACAATTGACTTACACTTAACAAATTAATGTTGTAAGCCACTAACTAATAAAACATTATCAATTAATGAACAACCATTCTTACCAATGGTTCCAATGCAAATTACCTTATCCTTGGCATTGTTACCAAATGTGACATCTCCACCTTCTCTTTCAATGCTGCGAATACCTTTCTTCTAGTCATATGCTTGGAACATCCACTATCCACATGTCAATTGCTTGATTTGGTGGCTGCCACACTCTACTACATAACAAAAATGAGTTACCTTTTCTTAGGTAGCCAAGCATACTTGGGTCCTAGGGGGTTAGAAGTTGAAGGATCCTCCAATTTGAGGTGAACCTTCCTAATGAAACAATGAATGTTAACATGCCCATATTTCATGCAATAATGGCATTAGAGTTTTGACTTGTGAGTCTTTCTCCTATGCATATGTTTAGTATAAGTAGGAGGCCTTCTCATACCTTGACTATGTGAATACATGTATATACATGTATGATGAGTAGGAGTAGAGAATTTCTTATAAGAGTGGGCATGGTGTTTTTTGTGCATGTAGGCATGGTTAGCTCTTTGAGTCTTAGCTATTGAGCTTGGGGGAGCCTTCCTTTTGCCCTTAGGCTTAGGAGGCTTGATGCTAGGAGCACTTTTCTTCCCCATTACCTCAACCATTGAGGTTTGAGGTTCTGAAGATCTAACAAATATGGTTGGAGATAATGACGAGCCTCCATTGAAGCCTAGACCATGTCTAATTAGTGGTGATCTTTGTGACACAATCAATGTGTCCAAGGCTTCATTCCCTTAATGGAACTTGGAGATTAAGCTTTTGAGCTCAATGACTTCTCACTTTAGCGAGTCATTCTCCTTTCTTGATGAAGCCAATGAAGGAGATGATGTAGAAAGATTTTCTATAGATTTTTTGAGGTGCTCTCAATTCGCTTACAATGTCATTGAGAGATTTATAATCATCCTCTAATTTTTTACATTTTCCTTTATAAGACTTCATTTATGACTTGTATTTATCACATCTCATAGTTAGAGCATCTAAAAGCTCTTCATCTATCTCATCAAATTGAAAATCAGAAAGAGAATGGGAAGAAGTACTTACCTCATTTGTAGAATCTTCTTATGCCATAAAACAAATGTTGGCAACTTCTCCTTCTTCCTTATCTTCACTTGAGCTTCATCCCAAGTGGCTGAAAAGCTCTTCTTCTTCTCCTTGTCCCATCTCTTCTTCTTCTTTAATTTGGAACAATAGTACTTAATGTGGCCTTGCTTGCCACATTTATAGCAAGTGACATCATTGGATCTCTCTCTTAGACTTGGAGCTATCTTCTTGAAGCTTTTTCTTTCTTTTCTTGTTCTAATAAACTCCTTTGTCCTTTTTGAGAGCATTGCTAGTTTGTCTTCTTCCTTGTTACTTTCTTCATCACTTGAGGTAATTTCTACCTCTTTCTCCTTTGTTGAGGATTTGAGAGCCAGGGTTCTTTTTTCTTTTTTTTTTTTTTTTTGGTTTATCTCCTTGACCTCTTAGTTTTTTCATTTCCTCATCTTTTTGTAAGGCCAACTCATAGTTAAGAGTTTGCCTATCAACACATCTATTGGAACCTTCCTAATCTCCAAATTAGACTTTTGGATGCTGCATACTCTAGCACCAAACTTATCTAAAGGAAGAGTTTTGAGGATTTTTGTGTTTTCCTCATAGTTGGTGAGAGTCCTTTCGAATTTCTTCATGTTGGTGACGATGGATAGGAGCATATTAATCATTTAGGTGATGCTTTCATGGTCCTTCATCATGAATAGCTCCCATTTTGTCACGTACATCTCTAAACGACTTGATTTAACCAAAGTTGTGCCTTCATGGTAGTTCTCAAAGGTCTTCCAAATGGCATGTGATGTTTGGCAATGTTACACTATTCCAATCTCTTCTTTAGTGAGAGAGCTTAGAAGAATGGTTATTGCCCTCTTATTTTGCCATTTGATCTCCGGTGAGCTTCAACGCATTCTTCCCTTAGGATAAGTTCTTTAATTAAATCCACTACTCTAGTGGGTGGCTTCCATTCTTTGACAACCACATCCCAAAGGTCCACCACATCTATATCAAGGTAAATTTCCATTCTATACTTCCAATGAGTATAGTTGGATCATGAAAGTGAGGCTTGAGGTGTGAGTGGATTCCCTATTGTGTCATGAACTTTGCTCACCCAATTAAGGCTAGAATGTGAGACTTGGCTCTGATACCACTTGCTGGCCATAGGCACCAAGAAAGGGGGGAGGGAGGGGGGGTTGAATTGGTGTACAAAAAAATTTAAAGGTAAGGGATATAGAAGAGTAGAAAATGAGGCACATGATTTTTAGTGGTTTGGGTATAATCGACCCTACGTCCACTCTCTAATTCTCTGCAATTAGGTGTTCCACTAACTTCAAATGGTGTTTCTAAGCTCACACCTAACTTTTATACTTTGTGTTTTTAAGACTCACACAACAACCTTTACATTATGTGTTTTCAAGGCTCACACAATAACCTTTACATTATGTGTTTTAAGGCTCACAAAACAACCTCACTTAAGTGTTTTCACAGGCTCACACTACAACCTTTACAACTAGTGCTTAATGCTCACACGTAACACTTACAATCTCATAAAGAAAAGAAAAAAATGAGTAGCGAAAGATTAAAAGCTTTAACACAAGAAATGAATTCTCTATCTATATTATTTCTTATTATTTAGTAGAGTATTTATACCCTATACTAACCAAAGAGATGTTAGTCTTTAAAACTTAACAAATCTTCAAGACATGTTAGGCAAATTCTGAATTAATTGCATGTCAGGCTGGAGTCACAGTCATAAAATCCAAATTTCCATACAAGAGGCAAAAATTGCGGTGGAAAAACCCATTTGTGTTTAATGGCTAGTCCATATGGCAACTTCTCATTGGTCCATCGCGAAAATATAGTCGTTGTGTTCTAACTGCCATAAAAGTCGCGCTCGCGATTCTTCTTTGTACAGGGCGCAACTGAGGACGCAAATCCTTTTGTTTGCAAGACATTTTTCTTCTTCTTAAATTGCGGTCGCTACCCAAAATTTTGCTCCTATAAATTTTGTTCTCCAACGGATACCTAGGACACTTGTCATGCTGTGATTATGGACTGACTTTCCTCTTTAATCTCTTTGAATGTCGCGGTCCCGACTAAGGCATGACACACACCGTGAATTTGTCTATGACTTTCGCACTCCCATCTTTGGATGAGTCGCTGTAGCGAAGATGCCCGTAAATCCTTCTAGTTGAGTTTCACCCTTTCCTTGAACTAGGTTGCAGTCATGAATTACAAACTACTTACTATGAATTTCGATGAACTTTGCCTTCTTGAAGATTATGCAATCCTTCCAACTTCCAATGGAAATCTAACTTAATTTTTGCAAAACAACACATAGTTGAAACATTAGACATGATCAATCTCCTTTGTCAAGATCAAAAGAGGTCTAAGACTTAGGATTAACCATCCTAGTCCAACAGGAATCCTTAGGCATTTCATGAAATACTAACTATTACAATACAAATTCAAAAACACAAAGAGTCAAAACGACACCAATTGTTGATTTAAGAAAAAGCCTAAACTATAAGAATTCAAAAATACAAATTCTTCTAAATAAATTTGAAATTATAAAACATTTTCAAAAATACAAACCTAAATTACAAAATGTCTCCCCTTTATCTTATTGCATTATTAAATAGAGAAAAACATTCTCTCCCTTTGAACAAATATCTCCCAAACCTTGAGTTTACTAAAAAGATACTTAACAAAAATAAATACAAAAATAGAAACTAGATTTTAGAAAAAGAAATGGGTACAGTAAAAACAACAGCTACATATGTTAAAAGCTTTATCCAAATATAAAGTGCATAGCAACTCCCCATGAGATTATACTTATAAATTTAAATTAAAATAAAGAGAAGGCAAGGAAGACATTATACTTTAAATATGGCTTGATGCTAATTTTCATTTGAAGCTTTTATCCGTACTTCAAAATAATTATCTTCACATTCAAATTTTCCATTTCAAGTGTTGGATGAAGGAGTCCCTAATTTGCAATTTAAGTTTTCATTTGTACTCATTTTCTTTTGAGTCCATGAAGGCTGGGAATAAGATTCTCATTATTCAACATTGCAAATAAAAAATATTCCTTATGACCAAAATTTTCATAAAAAAAAAAAAAGGCATTGCCATATGAATGCTTTTTTAAGTCCATAGATGGAGATATCATGAAATGACTTTTTAACATATTGGGACTTAGGAATTGTAAAGACATGAGGAATTGTAAAGACATGTACATTTTTATTAGTCTTTGATCTTAGAGACTTATAAATGAAGGCATTAGCATTACATGTTTATGCATGTGAGTGCAAGCATTTAGAGTTATGCACATGTGTTTTAGATGATAAGGAGGAAGGAGTTCTAGCTTTGGAGGAACCTTTCACTAATTGATCTTTGATGTAGAGGCTTTAGAGTAATCAAAGTCTAGTCCATTTTTATCCTTTGAAGTCTTTTGAGAGTCCAAAATCTAATCCAATTTTTCTTTTTCTTTAATGAAAGAGGCAAGAGAGTCTTTCAAACTTAAAACCTTCTTGTTAAGACTCTTATTTGATAAGAAAAGATTTCATGAAATTTCTTTTCATTGAATTAAGTTTTATTTTAATTTTAAATCATTAAAATTCTTTTTTAATTCTACTAATTTTATTTTTAAAATTTTATTTCATAACTTTTATCGAGATTAGCATTGGGGTTTTTAGAGCTTCCATAGATCTTCAATAATAAACTTGTTTTCAAGCTCTAATTCATTATCATCTAAATCACTATCCAAAGGATTTAGTTATACCTTAGATGGAGAGCTTTCCTCAATTGCCATCAAGCATAAATTGACTTTCTATATCCTTGTTCTTTTTGGATTTTCTTTAAATTAACTTAATTCAAAAAAGCTTAAGTCATCCCAAATGGCTTTGTATGCCTTGTTCTTCTTCTTTTTATATATATATTTTTTTGCTTTCATATCAGCTTTGGCCTTAGAACATTTGATTTTGATGTGACCTAACTTTCCATATCCATAACATTCCACTTACTCAATATATATATATATATTTTTTACTTTCCTTTGAGGCATCTTCATTAGCATCCTCCTAATTTCATTTGTTATGAAAGCCATGTCCTCATCATCCATTTCTTCATCCTTAAAGTTTAATGGCTTGGAGGTTACTTCAAGTATAACTTTCAATTTTCTTTCACTTGATTCCATTAATGGAGATGAGGCTTCTCTAATTACATTCGTCTCACAATCAATGGGATTTCCTAGAAGCTTATCAAGTGGTATGATCTTTAAATCCGTAGAATCCTTAAGGAAAGTGACCTTGCCAAGCCATTCTTTAGGTAGACACCTTAAAACTTTCTTCATAAATTATTCATTGGTTAAAGTCTTTCTAAGAGTCTTCCTCTCTCTAGCTATTTTGATGAAGTGGTCATACATTTTTAAAATCTTCTCACCTAGCTTCATCAAGAAGGACTCATATTAAAAAGTGAAGGTTTTCATTTTATTCCCCTTACTTGATTTGTACCTTTATAAGTAATCTCCAAGACCTCCTAAACTTTTTTATTGCAATCTTCATGTTCACCTTGTGCATTCGCTTCTACTCAAGCCATAAAAGAGCATTTGGACAGCCTTGTCATTGTTTGCCACTTACTTTTTCTTTTCTTTTTTTTATGCCACTTCATCAATATCTTTCTCTGTTTGACTTTCATCAATAAGTGTCTTCATTGGAGAAAATGGACCTTTCTCAATAATTCTCTATAGTTCAATGGATTCTGAACCTTAAGAAGTAATATATCTTATTCTTTTAATATTAATAGTTAGTTCCATTGGAAAATGAAGGTTTTGCAACTAATTGCCTTTCTAGTCCATGCTCATTTTGGATTTCCATTTTATCATATTCCTCCTGCACTTAAGCTTGAAAAAGAGGTAAAACTCTATTACTAACCATTAGACCTAAGTAAGGAAGGCAACCTAAGAGAGGTGAATTGGATTCCAAAAAAAACTTTTAGGTTGAGGAGGAGAAGGAAAATCAAACACATAAGTTTATAGTGGTTCACTAATGTGCCTACATCCACTTTCTAAGCAATCACTTAGGCCTTCTTACTATTGGACTAGGATGGTTAATCCTAAGTCTCAAAGCTTTTTTGATCTTGACAAATGATATTGAACAATTCTAATGTTTCAATTAAGTGTTGTTTTGCAGTTTTTAGATAGTATCTAAATTTGAAGTTGGATGAAGTCCAAAATCTCTAAAGAAAGCAAAGTGTCTCCTAATTCACGACCGTAACTTCATAAATCATGACCACAAACTAGACTAAGGCATGTTGACAAATTGGATAGATGAATTTGTGGGCCACTTCTCAATCGCGACTTATCAAAGATGGGAGTGCCAAAATCACAGATGAATTCGTGGTGAGTGTCACGCCTCAATCGTGGCTGTAAATTTTGAAGTAACTCAAGAGGGAATCAAGTCCACAACCACAACATGACAAGTATCCTAGATGACTGTTAGAAGACAAAAATCGCGATGGCAACTTGTGGGTAGCGACCATGAATCATGAAAAGAAGATGAACATTTTAACAGACGAATTTGCGTCCTGAGTCACAGCCTGTACAAGGAAAATCACGACCGCTAGTTTTATGAGCAGGTGAAAGGCAACGGTCAAATTTTCCTAGTGAACCAATGGGAAGATGACACGTGTATTAGCCGTTAGATACAAATGGAGATTTTTGTCGCAAGTTTTGGTCCCCATATGAAAATCGAAAAATCACAATCGTGAAAGAGTAGAAAAGACCGTGAATGAAGCTTGACAATCATTTAATGCAAAAATCTGTTTAGCATACTTTGGAGATTTGCTACCAGTTTTATTGCAACATCTCTTTGGTGGGTAGACGATATAAATACTTCACCAAATAGATGTAAATGAAAGAGAATTCATAATTTGTAACCCAAACTCTTGTAATTTTGCTACTCAATCTTTTTCTCTTCTTTAGGTGATTGTTTGGTGTGAGTATAAATACCATTTGTAAAGGTTATAGTGTGAGCCTGTAAAAACAGTAAAAGAGATTTTTGTGTGAGCCTTAAAAACACAAGTGTAAATGTTGTTGTGTGAGCCTCAAAAACACAAGTGTAAAAGTTTAGTGTGAGCTTAGAAACAGCATTGGAAGAAAGTGGAACACCCAATTGCTGAGAATTGGGGAGAGGACGTAGGGTCGATTATACTCGAACCACTATAAATCTTGTGTCTCCATTCTACTCATTTTCTTTCTTACCTTATTGTTTTAATTTTTATACACCAATTCAACCCTTCCCCCCCACCCCCTTCCCCCTCCTTTTTGGTGCCTAGGGCTAACACTTACTTTCCTTTTTCCTAGTCTCAAGAATAACCTTTCCTTTTATAGGTTAAGGAAGAACTTTTATAATTCCTTATTTCGGTGAAGAAATAAGAGAGACAACCCACCCCTTGGTATTTTTAAAAGTACAATATCAACCTTAATTACTTAGTAAAGAATAGATCTTAAGCAAATGTCTAAGCCTCTAGATAGGCAGCAAAAATAATTATTGCATAAAATAAAACTTACTCTCACCAAATTGAAGTTAACTTTAAATTCATAAGGCTTTTTATATCTAAAATACAAAAAGCAACACCAAGAAGGCTTGTACAACAAAAGGTAAGCTTTTTTAAGATGTTCTTCTTCTCTTTCAATCTTTAAACGAGGGTACTTTCACATGAACACCCTAAAAAATTTATCCAACAAAGATAGATGGAGCAATTTGATAGCTTTGAAAAAAAAAAACTAGTTATTATACTTTTTAAATGCCCATTGAATCTTCTCCACAATTGTTGAATTTTCAACATTCATTTTCAATACCTATTAAGCTTTTACACTGTTAGTTAAGATCATAAAAAATGCCCTATTGAGCTATTTTTATGATTGTTGAATTACCTCCATGGCCATTAGCATATCCATCTACCATCATTGGCTTACATAGATTGGTTGAGGTATTTTTTGAAGGACTTTTTAGTCCCTATTGTAATTCTTTAATGCTTGTTAACTAATTTTAACTTTCATTATGATTTTTCATGGTTATTATGTCATTTTCATTTGTGATATAAGGAAATTATGAAGATTTCACCCACACTTATTATTTTTCTTTCACGCCTATTAGTTTTCGTTCACAGTCATTGGAGCTTTGATCTTTATGTTCTCATTTATATCTCCTTTAACATGCTCAAGTTCTTGCTATTTTGAGATGTTTTTAACTCTTTTTATAAAAGCATATTATGTCAAACAAATGACCCTATGCTTAGATAGGCAATTTTTCAAGCATTCTTCTCTTATGACATCGGCATGTCTTTCAAATTATCTTTTTCTTTAGGAGTTAACCCTTCAATAAAAGCTATAAGCATAAACACTCAATGATAAAGTTAGAACTTCTCTTAATTTTTGAATCATTCCAAACACCTATATAAAAGAGTAATCTTGGAGTTAATAACCTCTCCCCCTTCACGCCCCCTCCCCCCCCCCTTCCCCCCCTCTTTCCCTCAATAAACCAAACACATACTTTTCATCTTTTGCGAATTGAAAAGTAAGAGAACCCTTCAAAAAAGAAAAATAAACACCTTTTTAATGGCTAGAATTAATTTTTATATATTAAATGACATATTATTTAGATATATAATGTGTTAGATACAAAATAAATTGAAAAAATATTATTATCTTATTATATTCAATGGATGTTACTTAGAATTAGTCTTTGATTAGTAAAAATTAAAGCCTTTGATTTTACTTAGAATTAGTCTTTATTATTGCTTATAATCTCTTTACCTATTAAAGCCATATAGAAAATTTCATAAGTCAAATCCATCTTTATTTGATATAGTTTCAAAAATTCAAAAATCTAATTTTAAAAAATTAGAAAAGAAAGACAAAAATTTTCTTTCATACGCCACAAACCCATCAAGCTCATCCCCAACATCTCATTAAAATCGAGAATGTCATGATTTTCTTGAAAGTAAGATCCATTTACCAATAAAATAATGAACGAGATAGTTAGTGAAGCCAATCTATTATTGTTTCTTCATTGTTGACAACAACAAAAATTCCATTTGATTCAACATGCATTTGATTTTAAAAAAATGAACGGTGATTACAAAAAAAAAGTCAGAGATTAGGGGTTCTTATGTTTTGAAGCAACTCAATCAGAGTCAGACAATTTAATAGGAAAAAAATCTTTTTTTTTTAATTTAACATGTTGAAGTGACGTAGTTTTATTACAACTAGGTTTTGCGCAATTCATGAGTTGTCTAGTTTATTTGGTTATAAACATTTTATCCAATTTTATCATGTGGTTTAAATCATATAGGTATTTTTAATTTTATTGATGTGATTGATCAATCAAATCTTATTCTAAAATATTGTATTCGACTACATACTCCACAATTTATATATGTTTTCTTTATTTTTTGTTACTAAGCTCTACTAAAATTTTTTTAATTTTGATATACAATATGTTAGACTAGGTTGATTTAACCTAAGTCATGAACCTCTTTTGATCTTGACAATAGAGATTGATTAATTCTAATGCTTTCATTAAGTGATGTTTTGCAGATTATAAGTTAGATTTTGT
>CATIWR010673227.1:0-27528 GCA_949677035.1 Omphalea diandra | reverse complement strand
TGTCAAGATAGATCTCCATCCTATACTTCCAATGAGTATAGTCGGTTCCATCAAAATATGGCCTTAGTTATGAGTGGTTTACTTCTTGTGCCATGATCTTGTTTCACCCAATGAAGGTTTGATTTGTGAAAACCTTGCTCTGATACCACTTGTTATCCCTTGGCACCAAGAAGTGGGTTGAATTGGTGTATAAAATTTCAAAAAAAAAAAAAAAAAAAAAGAGGGGAAGAAGAATGAGTAGAGATAAGACACCAATTTATAGTGGTTCGGGTATAATTGACTTTATGTCCACTCTCCAATCTATCAGTTGGGTATTTCACTATCTCAAGGTGTTTTTAAGCTCACACCCAACTTGTACAACTTATGTTTTGATGGCTCATACACAACCTTACAACAATGTGTTTTTAGGCTAACACACAACCTCACTCAAGTGTTTCACTAGGCTCACACTTAAACCTTTCTTAGAGTGTTTTAGCAAACTAACACTACAACCTTACAACTTGGTGTTTAATGCTCACACCTAATAATTACAATTTCATAAAGAAAATGAAGGAAATGAGTAACAAAGATTGAGAGCTTTAATCACTTGTAATAAATTCCTTAGCAACTTTATTCATGGTTGTTTGGTGGTGTATTTATACCCAAACTTCACCAAAGAGACGTTGCAGATCATAGCTCATCAAATCTTTGAGACATGCTAGGCAGATTCTGCATTAAATGCTTATCAGGATGAAATCGCGGTCGCTACTACTCCTTCGCAGTCGCGATTTCCAAATTTCATAAGAAAAATCTCATTTGTGTCAAACGGTTAGTCCACGTGGTAGCTTCTGATTAGTTTACCAAAAAAAATATAGTTGTTGCCTTTCACCTGCTCTCAAATGTAGCGGTTGCGATTTATCTTGTACAGGACGCAACTATGAACGCAAATTTCTCTGCCAAAAGTGCTCATCTTCTTTTTTTGAGTTCGTGGTCGCTACCAATAAGTGCCCATCGTGATTTTTGACTTCCAACGGTTACTTGGGACACTTGTCAAGCTGCGATGGTGAACTTGATCTTTATGTTGGAGTTTTTAAAAGTCGCGGTCGCGACTCCGGCGCTACACAGACCGCGAATTCCACTGTCACAATTAGGCTCCTTCTTTTGCATGGGTCGCAGCCGAGAATGACTTTGCAATTTTGCCTGCCTGATTTTCAGCATGTCTTAACATGAGTTGCGGTCGTGAATCCTGAATTGCAGTCGTGATTTACATGTTACTTTGGAGTTTAACAACTCCTTCCATTTCTTCTTGAGAGGTTTATCTATTTCTGCAAAATCAACACTTATTTGAAATATTAGTGATGATCAATCTTCTTTGTCAAGATCAAAAGAGGTTCTAGACTTACGATTAACCATCCTAGTCCAACAAGTGTGACTTAAGAGATCCTTTTAACATCTCTAAGGCTTTGTGCCTAAATTTATAACAAATAGCTTTTTTCACTGACAAAGCATATTTCTTCATTTAAGTGAAACTCCATTTGCTCAATGTTATACTTAGGGTTCTTCTTAAACTTACTAAGGAATTCCCTTGCCACCCTTTTTGAAGTAGCTTGCTTATTTGATAAGGTCCTACTGCAATTATGCTCAGGCTCACTATATCTAACCTAATAAATATTTTCTTTAGGTTTTTTAGATGCATAAACTTACCATTTGTATTTTTTGTTATAACATTTAACCTTCATTCTTCTTTGTGTACTTCTCTTCCATCTAATAACAATCCCCTTACATATTGCATATTTTTTGAATTGCCTGCTTTAGTTGCAGTTTATTATCAAAAAGCATCCCTGATGTAAAGTTAAATTTGCATGATCATGGTTAGGATAAGAAATAATTTGTTTTCTTCTTCTTCGCTTGCTAGGCTCTAGATCGTCCTTTTCATTTCTTTCAGAAGTGATCAAGCCCGCATCAAACTCATAGTATCAGTATGATATCCATCATCCTCTTTATTAGCATAGCCATCACCTTCTTCCCCACTTAGGTCAGTATCACCATAGATTGCCTTGGATAGACTTGGACTGGCATTAGGAATTTCATCTCCTATCATGCTATCCATTTTCTAAGCATCCCTACTATTCTTAAAATTTCTCTTATTTTGTCTAGCTAGTATATATTCCTCATCAGATTCTCCACTATCATCACTAACATCAGTTCCATATTCTTTTTCTAGGACATAATCTAAATCATCTACATTGTCATCATCAATTTGTGATGTGTGTGCATCAGGTACCTGAACCTCAATGTGAGGTTCACATGTTGAATCCTCTACTTCTCCAAGATAATTCCATACATTAAAATCATCGTCTAAATGTCCTGCACCAATTTTTATTTCCCCAAACCCATGTTGAAGCCCCATTTCTATTATTTCTATAAATACTTTCAAGAAATCAAAGTCAGATCCTCTGTTAAATATTTCCCTAACCTCATCATCACTTCTCACTAATGTAAATAATTCCCATTTGTCATTCCTATCTTTGTAATATCCTATCTTGTTAACATCTGCATATCTTAATTCCCTAACCTTCTTAACTATATCATTGTAACCCCAATGCATTGTATCAAGTCAATAACCATGTAAACACCTCCCATTCCTAAACTTGTAACCATTATCAATGTCATATATCCCACCTTCCACCCATACCTCCACAGGACATTTGTATAACAACCATCCATATATAACAAACAATGTAAACAATATCGTAATCCAACTAAAATAAACAATATAACACACTTATACAATCTAACACATATACACTGCAACATATCCATAATAAATACTAAACTAACTTAAAAGGAACACACACATATACATTTTAGTTACAATACATATGCAACTAAAATTTTTGAATTTCCAACTATAATTAATTAAAAATCATACAAAAATTTCTTAATTTACGAATTGAAATTATCAATTAATAAAAATTTATAATTTTAAACTAATTTAATTCGATATACCCAATTAATTAAAATCCCTAATTTCAAATGACTCAAACTTAATTATATTCTCAATTACAAATTCTCACTTATAATTCCAACTATAATTTTCTAATTTTAGAATTGCAATTCCCAATTAATAAAAACTCATATTTTCACATAACTTCAACATATCCAACATTTCCCAATTATAAAATTTTAATTAATTAAAACACTATATATTTAAATTGAGCTACCTAATCCCCAATAAATGAATAAGAATTTTTTGGTATTGAGTAATGAATATATTATTTTTATATATATAATAGAGGTCGGGCTTTGATGTAATATATATTGAGAAAAATGTGTTAGAAAATCCATTCAACATAATAATAAATATAAAAGGGACAATGAATAACAATGCTAATTAAGAGAAGATTTGAAAGAGTTTTATTGATGCCCTAAGTTGGTATGAAATGCTATAATGGGAAACTATCCTAGAGCTTCTTACACACTAGATAAGCTATTGAAACAAGTATTGTGTGACATGGGTCAAAAACTTAGATTTCCATATAGGTTATGTGTCACAAATGTGTGGATATGAGAAAATGGAAGTTGTTCAGGATGAAAATCCATGACTATCATGTCTCTATGTGAAGCTTAATTCCCATTATGCTTCATGAATTATAACTAAAAAATGTATGACAGGTACTAATAAAGTTGAGCCTTTGCTTCAAAGATCTTACATATACCATTATTAGGTAGGCAAATATGTTAAGCCTTAAGGAAAAGATTCTCTAAATTCTATATATATTGGAGCATATATTCCTTTCTAGCTTCCTTGACTCTATGAAAAATCCTTTGGTCTACTTGGCTTATGAAATAAGGAGAATGAGTCTAGTGCAATGTTGGTGAATGTATTCATTTTAGTGGTAAAGACTCAAAACTAACTTGTAAATATGTCTTTGATTTTCATATAATAAATGAATGTTTTGATCATATTAATTATTTTAGGTACCTTCAAAGTTGAAAAACAATATGAAGGTTGAAGATTCTATATACAATGCATACTTAATTGAAAAACTATCATCTTTTTATTTACACTTCAAGCCATATATGGATACAAGGCATCAAAAAGTATTATATGATGATGATGATAGAGGGCATGAAATATAAGAATGTGAAAGGAATCTCCTAATTTTCATAAATCTTGGTCAATCATTAAGACAAGCTATATGCCCTCTTTTTCAAAATTAAGGAACCTATACAATATGCCCTCTTTTTTAAAATTAGGGAACCTAGACAATCTCTAAACCATTATAGTTCAAAGGAGTACAATGTTAGTCTTTTATCCTGACTAGTTTGGAGACATATGATGTCACCACCCAATATAACTAGGATAACACTCGTAATGGTTGAACTCTTATGTGTAAGAATATGAAATTCTCATTATTCCTTTAGAGCCAAGTAAGGATAATAGGTATATTAAGAAAATGCCTAATCTTGCCCAACATAAAGATTAGCCTCCTACTAGTTTTATTTAAATTAGAACATTATTTCATTGGCTAGCTTCTAAAATACATATATAACACATAAGCCTAAATACAAAATTCATAACCCCCATAAACAATAGTAATTTATTAATATAATAAAGTAGCATATAAAATAATAATATGAAAAACACACAAAAGAGACAATATAATAGTATACTATATATTAAAATATTAATATGAGAAAATGGGCTTGAGCACAAGAAAATGAATTTGATAACATAATGACTTTATAGGCATTTTATCAAACACTTGGGTAGCAAGACAACTTAATAATATGAATATGTAAACATGGAATATGAAGGGTTCTTGTCATAATGGTTGACTCATAGGGTCTTGCATGTATGAGGGTATGCAATCTCTCATCTTTTTAGCCTAATTTTGGCATTATAATGACATAATAATAAGTAAGTTAAAAGGAACACTCTTAAAACCCATTACCTTGATATGTGTTTGCTCCTTTGACAAAATGTAGCTAAAGCTATGGTCTCTTTAATAGAGGATGGCTAAGCTAGGCCTTAAGACAATTTTTAAAGAGATTTAAAAAGTTAGTCTTGCAAATATCTCAATGCTCACCAAAAAAATAAGGAAAGATGAAAGGCTAAACTTTGAGAATAACTTCCAAATACCTTAGAAAAGGTGTGGGAATAAAAATTTATGGAGAAATATGAGGATTTTACCTCATTATATAGATTTTCTTACATATAGGCACATGTATCTGTATGCATGCAACACATACATATACACATAAGGAGGACAAAAATAAACATGTTTTAGATTAGCTCAAATTATTTAATTCTTATCTCAATAAGGTTAAACAAAAGCTTCTAGAAGGTTGAGTTCCTATGTGTACGTGTACATACAAATATGCATGGAACACATAATTAAATTCCAAGCACCTATAAGGTCTTTCCATCCCCCCCCCCCCCCCTTCCTTTTTCTTAGTTTTAAGCTTTAGGTGTTTTGATAAGGTTTTAGCCCATTTTTCCTTAGGTTTTACTCATTCCAAGGTATTACCAACCATGTTTTTGATCTAAGATTGTGTGTAATATAGGTTTTCAAAATCCCCATAGGTACCTTTAACCTCATTAATTCTAAAGTTTATGTTTATGCTTCAAAGTTAAGTTTACTCCTCTCATGTTTCCTTCCTTATCTAAATAGATGTTGATGGTTCAATTTCATTTTATACCTCAAAGTAAGACTCTCCGTAGGCTATCACTATTGGGCTACCATAACAAAGACCAAACCTAAAAATTATTATTCATAAGAAAAAATAAGATATCTAATAAATAAAGAACATCATGTAGCATAAGTGTATATTATATTAAATTGTTTAAAAGTGGTAAAATTATATTAGTAAGTTTAATGTGTCTTTCAATTAGGATTCCAAAGATTTATTTACCACCTTATATAATATTTTCATTTTTTATTTTTTAAAGCATTTTGTGTTGTCATGCTAAGGAAAAAAAAGTTAACCAAACATGATTGATTATGACATTGATGTTAAAATTAAAGGTGAATTTGCATTATGGTTCAATAAATACATGTGTACTAATACTAAAACCATATTTACGCATAAATGTGCACACTTTTATTTATTGTTTGTAATTTTGTAATTTATTTTTTTACTACTGAATAGACATATTATTCATCAAACTACAACTGAAACAGGTTTATAAAGGACCTCAAAAAAGATCCATTAAAAACTATTAAGTCATTTTCAGGCTATAATGTGAATGGATATAAATTTCACATTATAAGTCATGATTTTGCTAATGCAACTATGAACAATGGTGTTTGCATTAAGGACTCAAATCATGATATAGATGAAAGTGATTATCATGGTCAATTGATAAAGTTTTTGCAATTGAAGTGTCTTGAATTATCAACTATGTTCTTTAAATGTGAATGGTTGGACCCAATACTAGATTGGGCATGAAGGTTCATAATTAATATAAATTTATTAAAATGGACTATGAAAGGATATTTAATTGATATAACTATTTATTCTTACAATGGAAGTGGCGTAGGTAAATCATGCCACTTATCCTAGCTTAGGATAAGATGAGAGCAGCTAGTGGGTTATTTGCAAAATCAAAGCTATGTCTATTACAAAAATTCCTAATTCACTTATAAAAACTCCTTTGTCACACATTACACTATTTTAAGAGAATGAGATGAATGTCTATCCAAAAAACATTAAGGTAGATAAGGAATTTAGATCCTTAAATGATCCCACTAATTTAGTTTAAAATATTGATAATAATGAGAGAATTAATACAGAAGATGAGCTAGAACTTGAACTAAAATCAAATCAGGAAGATCATGAGATAGATGAGGATGAAGTTTAGTATAATTATATTAACGGTGAATAAAGGCACATATTGAAATATTTCAAGTTAATTTACTTATTTATAAATGCTTGTAACATTTTTTTGTTGAATATATATTTGGATACTTGGATTTTAATCTTTTGGTAAATGTCATTAATTGTTTTTGTGATATAAGAATCTAGTTGATCCCTTAGGTCAACATCTAGTAAAGATGATTCTAGTCATAGTAAGGTACTTTAGACCCTCAATTGAGAGACTGTTTCAACTTATCAATGCTCATGTAACACTGCCCATCAATCCTGACACATTTGTACTTGATGATAAATAACCTCCCATTGACATTGAGACATTTACACTTCTAAATCCATCACCTTTCCTACAACCTCACATCTACTATGTCTATTACTCCTATTATTACTATCCACTCCTCATCCTCAACAGTTGTTGAACCTTTAGATCCATCCACTAGTTTAAAGACCCAGTGATAGAAGACACATCACAATCATTCGTGATGACTACATACTAATACTTGCTTAATCCATGCATGAGTTTCTTTTTTGGGTTGATTTACTGGA
This sequence comes from Omphalea diandra, assembly GCA_949677035.1. Taxonomy (NCBI): domain Eukaryota; kingdom Viridiplantae; phylum Streptophyta; class Magnoliopsida; order Malpighiales; family Euphorbiaceae; genus Omphalea; species Omphalea diandra. The sequence goes on along the minus strand of CATIWR010673227.1, from coordinate 20,124 downwards.
GGTTGGGATTATAAGTAAGAAGTCATCTTTTGTAAAATGTTTTTGTACTTTTTTATAGGTTGCTTCCATTTGAATAAATATTTTTGCTAGATCATTTTGATTTCTAAAGATAGGATAGATGAAAAGGGATTTTATTGAAAGAAGGTAGCATGATAAACAAAAGAGTTCTGCTAGTAAGAATTTCAAGTATAATCCTTTGTAGTGTATAAAAATATTGTTGTTTAATTGCATATAATTTCATAATACTTCGTAATGTAAAAAAATGCAAGTAATTTAACTAATTTAACTATGTTGAGTTAGTTATAGTTATGGTTGGGGTGATGGCTATTATGGATATGGTTAGAACTATTTATTATAGTTATGATAGTGATTATCGATATTAGATGTAATGCCTTAGGCATTATTTTATACTTTTTAACCATAAGTTATGACTTGATAATTAATCAAACAAAATATTAATATTTTATAATAAAAAATTAATAGATAATTACAATATATATATATATATATATATATATATATATATATATAAACAGGAAATTAAAAAGCAAAAATTCTAAATAGGAAGAAAAATTTAAATTTAAATTAATTTCATTGCTTGTTTAAAATTTTAAATATATATATATATATATATATATATATATATATATATATAATTTTAAACAAACAATGAAATTAATTTAAAATTTTCTTCCTATTTAGAATTTTTGCTTTTTAATTTTTAAATTTCCTATTTAGATATTGTTTAGAATTTTCACTTTTAGGATTTTCTAGTTGTCTATTTAGAATATCTTGGCTTCCTATTTAAAATTTTTACTTTAAAGTTTTTCTAATTTTAGAAGTAATTTAGAATTTTACTTTAAAAATTTTCTAATTTTTTGCTCTTAATATTTTTTTTATATGAGCTTACCTTCTTGTTTGGAATTTTTACTTTTAAAATTTTAAAATTTTAATTTAGAAAGTTTTTTTTTTAGTATGATAGTTGAGTTTTCTAATTTTTTATTTAGAAATATTTTTTAATATGATATTTTTAATAATATAATATAAAATAATTATTTGACAAATGACAAATAGTGGTTTAAAACTAATTCTGAGACTCAAATTAATAATATACTAGTAAATCTGTGTGTTGTGCAAAAATGATATAATAATTAATTTTAAATAAATTTAATATTTATTTTTTAGTAAATATTTAGTTAGTTAATTAAATAAATAATTATTATTTTATTAAAAATTATTATCAAGTAAATAAAATAATAAAATAAATTTTTAAAAATTTGCAATTATGTATGAAAATAGTTGTAATAAAGGATTGCCTATTTATTCATACCTTCAATCTTATGTTGTAAAACTTTAAGATAAAATTTATTAAATTTGAATGAAATAATTTCTTATAATTAATCAAATAAGTAATATTAAGTATTTCATAACAAAAATAATAGTGTGTGTGTGTATATATATTAAATAATTATAATAAAAGATTGTCTATTAATTTATATGTTGAATCTTATGTAGTACAATTTTAAAAGAAATTTATTAAACTTGAATGAAATCACTACAAAATTGAATTATTAATAATTCCTAATAATTTATTAAATTATCACTAGTCTTTATATATTTTGAATTTTAATCTTTAATGGAATTAATTTAAATTTTAACTTTTTAAAAAATTTTCTAATTTATTATTTAAAAGTTGTTTAAATTTTTTTACTCTTTATTTTTTTTTCTAATTTTTAATTCAGAAATTTTTTTTTTATGATCTTAGCTTTCTATTTTGAATGTTTATTATTTAGATTTTTTAATAAAAGTCTTTTTTTACAAGAATTAGTTTTCAAATTTTCTATTTAAAATTTTTATATGATAATTTTCTATAATAAAATAACGATATGCAATTATATGATGCACAATTATTTGACAAATGATAAATAATTATTTAAAATAATTCTTAAACTAAAATTATAATACACCCTTTGTTCCAAAAAAGTTATCATCTTTCATTTTTTATATTATTTAAGAAAATAAAATTTATATTTTATCAATTCATGATCTATAATATATTTTTTCATATATATCATTAATTATATTCAATAAGAAAATAAATATATCTTATTTAATTTAATAATTAATAAAGATCAATTAAAATATAAATATTTTTAATGTTGTGAAATTGGTTGGACATCTTAATATTTTTTTATCAATAATTAGTTTATTAGTAGAAAAAGTAGTTAATAATTAGAACGAATTATAGGAAGTTAGTGATAAGAAATGTTTCAACCACGTGAAACCCAGAGTTCCTTCCATCAATACTTCAGGCCTTTCAAAACCCCGGAGGTTAGAGTTAGTATATTGATATTTGATCGATTTACTAGATTATTATTATTATTATTATTATTATTGAGGGAGGGCAGACATAGGTGTCTAGACTTGGAAAATAAAATAGAAACACGAAAGTATAACGTCATGAACGTGACATCACTTAGGACGCATATATGACATCGCCATCATGCCTTCAGCGTCTGATCTTGAACCCCCACACCACGAACGCCTGTTTCCTTTTATATAAAGAAATTGCTGGAGAAAGCAAATCAATCTTTACTGTCTTTCAGTTTTCCTGATTACCAACCCTCTCTTTCAAAACTCGATATCTAAGGAATAAAAAAAATGGCCGAAGAGATGGAAGAAATGTATTACAGTGATCAGGAATTGCGTCTCTACAACCAGGACAACCACACCGTCCAAAGCCCCTTGCCGCTGAAAGTTATTACCGTTGCAGACGGTTGTCTGAGGGAGACACCGAATGATGAGGTGATGAACCAACAAGAAGCTTGGCTTCCAATCACGGAATCAAGAAATGGCAACATTTACACGTCGGTGTTTCATTTGCTTTCTTCAGGAATTGGTTTGCAGCTTCTTCTTCTTCCTCTTGCCTTTTCCATTCTTGGATGGTAAGCTGTTTTTTTTTATTTTTTTTGCACTAAACTTGTACATGTGGGGTAGGCTATTCTTTGAATAAACTTTTGCCTAGTTCCATATATTTTACAGTTTTTGGTAAACTTTATACTTCATGTTTGAAAACAAGAATTGTTTTCTTTTATTTATAAAAAGATTAATGTTAATTTAAATTCAAATATTTACATGTTAACGTGATTCTATTTTAAACTCTAAAAATTATTAAAATACACTGAAATTGAGAAATTGAGTGTAATTTTAATTCAATTCATATATTTATAGTGTAATTTTTCATTAAATTTGTATAAAAAAAATTGAAATTTAACTGATATATTTTTTATATTTATATATTTCACAATTCTAACATATTATGTTATTATTAATTTTAATCAAATATAAGTTGGGTTAATATTATACTTAATTTCAGGATTTTGTCCTATTTTAATAATTTTTAATATTTAGGCCATAATCATATTGACACGCAAAGATTTAAATTTAAATTATTATTATGCCTTCACAAAAATGGAAATCTTTAAAAATTGGCAAAGAAGATTTCTCCAATTCTATAACTTAAATTCTTTTGAAATTAAGCTTATCTTTAATCTTTCTAACCCAATTATATTTTTATTACCATTAACTTTTTTTTAAGGAAACCATGAAAATACATTATTATATATTATCAACCTAGTCATTAATTTGTGCATTTGGTATTTATAGTTAGAAGTAGTAATTTTTTATTTAATTCAAAAATCTCATTGAATTTGTCTGAAAATAGTTTTGATTTAATTTGATTCAAAATTAAAGAAAATTTGATATAATTTGATCTAAAATTAATTTGACTTGATCTACAAATCAATTCAAATCAATTTGATCTTGATTTAATCATGGATCAACTTTATAGATTTAATTTAAATTATTTAAAATAATATTTAAAAAAAAATTAAAAATAAAAGTGATTTAACTTGAAATTTGAAAATTAACTCAATTTTTTATATCTTAATTTGATAATTTGACTTGATCTTTAATTTGAAATGTTCCAATTTCATCTACAACTCAAAATAATGTCACTTGGAGATAAAAATTCGAACCCAATTCATAAAAACCAAAACACATATGTTTAATAATATAATCACATAGAATTTGACAGCATTAAAATGTGTTTTACCTTCAACAAATAGTTTCAGTAATATGAAAGTTATCGTTTTGCTATTAAACATCTTGGTTTTCATTTAAATAAATAAATCTTTCGTTTTCTATAGATTTTTTTTCTAATTGGCCCTCTCTATAGATATCAAAAAGTTATAATAAACAATAAAATAATTTATTTAAATTCATTGACCGTAAATGATTTTAAATTAATTGAAAGAAAGTCTAGAAATATGCAATGGGTGATGAAAAAAAAATCGGTCCATCCATATATTTGTCCCATGCCTCTCATCTATAACATTTTACGTTTAAGAAGATTAATTGAGTTTATACTTTTATTATAAAAATCTATTGATAAAAACTAATCATAACAAACCCACACCAAGTGCAACCAAATGGTTGTCACTTTTCTATCCTAATCAATATATACAAATATTATAGTTTTCACTTTTCTATATAATAAAAAAATAATTTATGAGGTAAATCCAATTATAAATAAATATTTCTTTATTTCCCTGAAGGGTAATTGCACAAATGGGATCTGAACTTTGCTTTGTTTGCTCTTTTGGTGTTCAAACTATTTTTTTATTAATAAAATATCTGAAGGTACAAAATATTTCTAAAATAGTGTTTCTAGTAGGTTTTATAGATTAAAGCATTTATATGTCTTATTTAAAATAATAAATTAACTCAATACCCTTCTTTTATAATAGCTTTTATTTTTTTTATTCTAATTATTTGTTTAAAAACTATTAGAAGAAAGTATTTTTATTTATTAAATTAAAGTACAAATAAATATTTTTATTTTATTAAAAATAGGGGCTGAATTTAATTTTTACTTCATAATTTCTAGTTAAACTAAATGTTTATTTGTTGAAAATTTAGTTTATTTTTATTTTTAATTATAGTAAGCAAATTTTATTTTTAGTTAAAAATAAAATAAAATAATACTTACAACAATTAAAAAATAAAAATAAAATAATTTATCAATAAATAAGCACTTAGCTTAACAAAAGATTATATGAAATGAAAATTAAATTCAGTCTCTATTATTAATAAAATAAAAATATTCATTTTTACTTTAATTTAATAAATAAAAATATTTTATTCATTTTTACTTGGTCAAAACTTAATTGACAATAAGCCTTTTACCGTCAGAAAGACTAACTTTTCAACGGATGCAGGTCATGGGGAATCACAAGTTTGTCTCTTGGATTTGCGTGGCAACTCTATACCACGTGGCTTCTTGTCCAGCTTCACGAGACTGTGCCGGGATCTCGCTGCAGCAGATATCTCCAACTTTCAGCACTTGCATTTGGTTAGTGAAGATAAGAACCAGAACATTTTAATTCCTGCACCAATTATTTTCTGTCCAAATTTTTTCTAAAAAGTTAGAGTTTAGATTAAAATTATACAAGTAGATGACATTATTCACGTTCAATTTATTCATGATCACAATCACGTTCACATGAGGATATATAGGTTTAATTTTCAAGAATTTTTGTATAATATTTTATTGAAAATATATCAATCTCATAAAACTATTTTATTCATAGAACTTATAGAGAGAGAGTCCATCAACCAAAAAATTTTCATTTAATTCATAAAATTTCATTAATGAATAAATCAAGTCAAATACAACTCTATGCTGCCAATAATGGCAGATAGCAAAAACTACAACAAAACCAAAGAACAAATTATACACAAGTTGTTCTTTATTTGACTGCATTTAGAACTTGGATGTTGATAGCTTGTCAAAGTGGTGACTCTATAGATAATGCTGATGTTTTTTTTTTTTTTTAAATTAGGAGGCTGTTTGATATTGATATTGAACACTTAAAATTAAAATATTTAATATTTAATTTTTAAAATTATGTGGTAATAATTTTTTTAAGTGTTAATATTTTAAGTGTATTTGATAATATTTTTTTATTAAGCACTTAATTTTAAAAAAATCACTTAATTTGATAAGTATAAAATTTTTACTTAATGGATTTAGTAAAAGAAAAAATTTACTATTTTGATATATCCATTCATTATCGCAATACTTTCCTATTAATAAGGATATAATTAATAAGTTTTAAAATATTTAAAATCAAATTATATGATAGTTTATTATAAAATATATAATTATCTTATATCTCTTGAATTTGATTTTTTTTTTTAAGATTTTGATACCTATTCAATAATCATTTAACTTTTAAAATTTTTAATACTAAAATTATTCAGCTCTTAAATTTTCAGTCAATACTTAATTTTCAGTTTTACTATAGAGTACCTAAGTATATTATTTTATCATTTTAAACTTATTTTCTGTAATTGTATAAATCAATTTATGTTTTTATTTTATTTACTTTTTATAATAATATAATGTAAATTAGACTAACTAAATATGCTATAATGATAATGATATTGTATTTCACATTTATTTTCAAGATATATAATTTCAATACTAGCTATTAATTTTATATATTATATTTATTTGTTTAAATTCTATAATAGTAAAAATAAAAACAAAATAAAAAACTTAACTAAACATTAGGGGTGAGTGTTGTTCAAACCAATTCGGGGATTTGAAAATCTCTGGGACTGTATCAAAATTTCAAAAATTTTAAAAATAGAGAACCAGTACCATCCAGAATTTTCGATTTTGTTCAGTTCAGTTCAATAATGGTTTGGATATTCAGTTCTTCCAATTTATTAAAAATCAAATTTTACATTTTTATAAACCAAAATAAATAAAATTTACCTTTTTCACTTTTAATCATTCAAAACTAAAATAAATTAATGATAATTTAATAAATTATAACTAATAAATTACACATTGAATGTTAAACTAAAATTTTTTTAATATTTACTACTAATTAATAATTAATAAATAGTCTAATTATTAGTAATATATACTAATTGAGAGAGTTAGTTAGTAAAACTACACACCACAACCCCCCCCACCCCCCTTCCCCCCCACACACACACACATACACGGTTCAGATACTGATTATGTGGTTCAATTTTAATATGGGACGGTTCGGTCCAATGCTCAGTTCAGATATCAGAAAATTTTCAGAATCGTCTCGTTTACTTATTCTTGATCCAGTTAGGTTTGAAATTATTTTAAAAAAATCGAATATTTTTGTTCTAATACCAAACTAGTTCAATTTCTCGATTCAATTCGAGAATCAAATATTTTGGTTCTAATACCAAACTAATCCAATTCGAGAATCTTCATTTTTCATGCTTACCCCGACTAAACATGTTGCAAAGGCAATATTCATATTGCCTCTCACGCAACTAAACTCTTTCCTTAAAAGTTTTTCGGCTACTACATCAACTGTCCAAGAGTCGTTTTAAAAGGCTTTTTATTCCTAGTCAACCAAAGAAAATATAAAGTAGTAGCAAAAGTATTTCTGCTAATCCAAACCAATTTGCTCTTACTACAGGTTCTCCTAGTAAACTTACTAACTTCTTTACGCTTAAGGGAAAGTATATTTGTGAATAGCATAAAGAAGGCATAACCAACCTTCAAACATCTTCATAGAAGTCACAAGTCAAAATAATAATAATAATAATAATAATAATAATAATAATAATAATAATAATAATAATAATAATAAAAGGAAAAAAATGTCCAATATTAATGAAGGCTTCACGTATCACAAATCGCAGAATGAATTGTTCCCCATTGTTGCAACTTAGTTTTTGTTTCTAGAGCTCTATGAAGAACAAGTCATAAAATAAAACAATGCATGGAAATGTTTTCTAGAAACCAAACTAGGTTTCTTCAAGGCTGAGGGGGCTTGAATATTTATGATTAATCTGTTTGTATTAGTACTAATTTGGTATATATTTTAGTTTTTCCTTTTAAAAATATTGTGAATATTTGACGGCTATTTAATTATTTAATTATGACATAGCAAATTTGTAAAATATAATATAACAAGTTAAATTGTGTGGATTTTGTAGGTCCAAAGATAGGGAAGTTACTAGCAATATTTCCGGTAATGTACCTATCAGGTGGTACATGCGTTTTATTGATAATTACAGGAGGTAAGACCATGGAACTTTTCTTCATCACAGTGTGTGGTAAGGGAGCCTCATGTGATGCTAAGTCGTTGACTGGGATAGACTGGTTCTTGATATTCACTTGTATCGCCATAATTTTGGCTCAATGTCCTAACCTGAATTCTATTGCTGGGATTTCTTTCATTGCTGCAATCACAGCCATCGGATATTGCACTTTCATTTGGGTATCCTCTATTTCAAAGGGCAGACATAATGGTACATCTTATTCCTCGTCGCTAACAGGAAAATCTCATATGGGTAAAATCAGTGACATCTTGAATGCACTTGGAATGATCGCCCTTTCTTTTAGGGGTCACAATCTTGCGCTTGAGATTCAGGTAAAAACATTATCATAATTACAGTCACTTTTATTTACCGTTAATTTTTTCATTTCAAAAGGAAATAAATAATTGCAAGAATTTCAATATTCTAAATTATAATGAAGAGTCCATATTTGGTTCATGGAATGAAATAAATAAAGAATAAAATATTTATTCCTAAGTAATAGAACAAACAAAGAGTATAATAACTATCACTATTCTAAGCTTTGGTGATTCTTCAAATGAAGTAGGTGAAGAATAAGGCTAAAAAACCACAATACCTTTCTAAACAAATTCTATATTGATTTTAAATTAAATTTTGCAAACCTTTTTTTTTTTCGAAATTTGAGTTAAATAGTTAAAAATATTACTTAATATGAACAATTTTGAATTGATGATATTAAAATATTACTACTAATGAAGTTAATTAAAATAATACCATTAATTAAATTAATTAACTTTTTAAAATCCATAAATTAACTTTTTTATAAAATGACCTTAATTAGTTATTTTCAAAGAGGAAAGGACATTAATTTGCTAACTATAACTAATGGAAGAATAAAATCTACATGGAACTAGAAACATGGTTGTTTTCTATTAGTTTGGCTTCTTCATATATTCAAATCCTTAGTGAGCAAACACATAATATTATGCACCAAACTCAATTTAGCATGGCTTCATCCTCTGCCTTTATAAGCATAGAAATAATAGCCTTGATATCCACTTCCACTTGAAGGTTTCTAACACTTTTCTAGTAAGCTCATTATAACTCTAATAAAATATCATGCTCTGACTCCGTAACTTTATGATTTTTTTTTTCTTCATAAGTTTTTGTTCTGCTTGTATTTCCATATTGAAAAAATGTTCTGATGTTGGTTTAGGGAACATTTCCTTCAAGTTCAAAGCTTCCATCAAGTAAGCCAATGTGGAAAGGAGTTCTTATATCATACCTTTTGATAGCTATTTGCTTATTTCCCATGTCAATAGTAGGATTTTGGACTTATGGAAACAAGGTAAATTGCATTTCATATTCTATATAGATTATTTTAGTTCATTATTTTGTGCAAGACATTCTATCAATATCAATGATAGGTCAAGCAGAGGTACAAATGTTATATTGTTTCAGTAATATATAATTGAAGACAATTTTTGCATATTCCAATAATTAATTTTCTTCAAATTTATGGCAGATCCCTACTAAAGTTGGAAACCTGAGCATTTTTTTACAATTCTACAACTACAAGGCCTCAAACTTCTTAGAAAGTCTAATATACCTATTGGTAGTGATAAATAGCTTGAGTTCATTCCAAATCTATGCTATGCTAGTTTTTGACAATTTAGAGTTGAGATACATTAGCCTCAAGAAGAAACGATGCTCGCGTTGGGTTCGAACAAGTTTAAGACTACTTTTCGGAGGATTGGCATATTTTTGGGCAATTGCATTTCCATTTTTACCTAGCTTAGGAGCTTTAATAGGAGGAATGGCATTACCTTTGACCTTTGTATATCCATGTTTCATGTGGATTTCAATAAAAAAACCGCAGAGAATTAGTTCCATGTGGTGCCTCAACATGGGGCTTGGTTGTTTAGGCTTGATTTTTTGTGTTCTATTAGTCATGGCTGCAGTGTGGAATTTAGCTACCAAAGGATTGGATGCTAACTTCTTTAAGCCATGATGTAAGTTTGTTTCGAAGGAAATGATAGGACAGAAATGAATCTTGTCAATATGTAGTTTAAATATGTAATAAGGAGGAAATGTATCTTGACTCATAAAAGAAAAATATATTTTTATCTATTCTTGTATACTTCTAACCAAACATAATCTTAGTTAAATACAATAACTAAGACAAGAGAGTTTTATATTTTTTTCCTAACAGACAACGGAAATGTTTAAAAATGAGTTGTATTTTTGTATAGTTATTTTATGATTAGGTGACAATTCTCATAATACTTAAGAAGAGTTTTGGCCTTCCAATATCTAAACCTATATTAAAGACTTTTAACACTAGCTAATATGATTTTATAGAATAGCCACATTAATTAATGCTTTTAGGATTCAGGGAGACTAAAACATTGGGAGAATCTTCTATAGACCGTGTGAAGAGCTCATTTATAGGCTAGACACCACATCCAAAATCTTAAGACATTGAGTTTATATGGGTCCTTCCTACTGACAAGCACCTTAAAGATTCTTTTTTTTTTTTTTTTCTTGTTTTTTTGTAATGTGGGATAGTGAACACTTCTAATATCCTAACAATCTCCTCTCTATCATATTGTGTGTGAGCTCTCTCACATAAAAGTCTTATGTATAAAAGCCCATGCACTCTACGTAGCTTCTATCCACTAGGAGTTGCCACTTTACCAATAACCATTGGCCGTTAATTTGGTTCTTCTTCTAATCTTATGGCTTATTCTATTTACTCATAAATGAGCAAACCATGAGTTATTCGTCTCATGAAAGGGAGGAACAATGAGCATCAGCCATGCTTGCCTATAATATTAATTAATTGTCATCTTCATATTCATTCTTGCTGTACAGCTAACTATGATACAACTTTTTGAAATTTTAGGTGAAAACGCATAAAAATAAGAATGAAAAGTAAGCACCCGTGGGAATAAAAAATCAACACTAGAAATTTTACATGGTTTGGTTTTCCAATAGATCTACATCTATGGTTTACTATCTCATTAATGGTGTACCTATAAAGAAAAAATGGGAAATACCAACGCAATTTAGCAATGAAGTTAAATTCATTGCTATTTAAGGATGGTGTTGTGATCGAATTTTGATTGAAAATGAGAAAAATTAAGGAAATACCAACTCATTATCGATGGATAATCTCATGTCTAATTTTATGCACCAAATATTAGCATCACCATGCACAAAAGATGAAATAATGAGAAAGAATATTGATGGATATTTTCATTGGTAAATAAGGTTCTATTACTTGTGCAAAATTTTTTGACTTTCGCTTGCGTATTACTGACATAAATTTCTATCGATAAAATTAAGGTACAAAATTTATCTTTTTTTTTTTTCTCACATTTCTTTTTTTTTTTTTTTTTCCTCCTTTTCCCCAGCCATTGACTTTGCCTCCGTTCCTTTCTCCTTCTTATCCGTTCCTCCACCGAACCTGAGTCATTTGCTCCTCTGACGCGTCCGTTAACATTAACCACATCGCCTCCTTCAATCTCTAGTAGTTGCTCGCCTCCTTCAATCTCTAGTAGTTGCATCCTTCTCCTTTGCTGGCCCCACCTGTTCCTCTTGGGTAGATTTTTTTCATTTAATATTTTTATTTAGAGATGACTAATATGATGATAATATTATGTTAAGCTATTTGTTTAATTTAGAAAATAATCTATTTAATTAAATTAATTTTAGGCTTATATAATTTAGGGTTTAGTACAATTGGTAATTTAATTTAATTTCTATAATTTTAATTAATTTTGAGATTTTAAAATGTTTATGATTTATTATTGTAATTTCAATAATTAATTGAAGGTTTAAATTAATTAGTTATCTAGATTTTGGATAAGATGGTAATTAAGTATTTAAATAAATTGGTAATTTTGTTTTAAATATCATTGGTAATTATGTTTTAAATGAATTGGTAATTTAATATTTAAATAAATTAGTAATTTAGCTTTTAAATAAAGTTGATAAATTAAATGAATTGAAAAATAATACATTAACTATATAATTTAATTCATAAAATAATTTATATTATTTTTTGTTAATTTTGAGATTTATTCATAATTTTTAGTTTTTTTTATATTTTAGGATTTATTGCATTGTTCCCGCACCTCATAATCTATTGGCATTATAAGCTAAAAAAATCAGGTTTTCCTTCTTTTTCTTTTATTTATGAATTAATGTGAAGTTAGTAAAATAATATTTTATTGGCATGCCACGCATGATACTATAAAGTGGGATGAGGTTTTTATTATATGTTGTTTAAATTATTAAATAAAAAAAATGATAATAACTAGTTTGGTTAATATTGTTTTTTTTTTATCAAATTTGGTTAATATTGTATTGTTAATGGAAGTTTTATGATGCCAAACAGGAAGACTCGTTACTACTCTCCCTCTTCTACAATAACCATTGTTCTAGCCTATAGGCATTCTCCATATAGGTTGCACTAGTAGTGATGAAGAATAATAAGCATAACCATTAAGTTCTTTTATGTCGAAATCACGTAATCAGCCAGCCATTTAACTTCAACAGAATCATTAATAACACCATTATTTACAACTCATATTCTTAAGCTTATAACTTAAGGGATTTAATTATTTACACTTCTCTTAGAATCTCTTAATTTTATTGAAGGTTTCAGCTATTTGCACTCACAGAACAGTGTAAATAGGTGGAACCTAACTCAGGAAGTGAAAATAACTCTCTAGAATATAACCTCCCAAGAAATCAAAAATAAGAATGCTAATCACATCGATAATTTATTTCGCTAGCCCAAATTTGTATAGCACTTTGAGGGTAATAAAGCAAGTTGGCATTAGTATGTACATATGGAGTTTCTAATTCAAAAAAGGATCTTTTCCCCCTCGTTATAAACAATCTTTGTTGATTGGGAGTTAAGAGGATCAAATTCCAACAAATTGAACGTATTTTTTTTTTCAGCGGGCTTTCCATCAAAGTATAGGTCTTCTGCAAATACGAGGATTATGTTACATTAAAGCATTACTTCAAATTATCCATGGCCAATGTCGTTAACTAAGATTGGAATTTGATAGAAATATGAGAGTACATGTTATATTTTCTTTATGATCAAGAAACGAATTGATCTCATAGGTTAAAGCATAGATATACTTAAAACTAACATATGTGTTTATTGGGTACTTAACTCTAATGGTCACTTAATTATAGATGAAATTCTGTTGTGATTATTTAAAATCAATTTTATGCAATTCAATCACTGAAATATGATTTTTATTTTAATTTACTTATTTTGGCAAATTTAGAATTTTTAGTAGTTGGAATATCACATGCAAAAACTTTTAAATGGATAAAAGGCTAATTTGACACCTAAATTTCTTAAAGAAATTCAAATCAATACAAACTTTTTGAATTAGTTCAACTCCTAAAATTGAGTTACTTCAACACCAAACTAGATTCAATCTATCATAAAATTTTAGTTTGGGTGTTAATTTAGGTGGATCTATCATAAAATTCAAATTAATTTAGGTTGATCTAAACTTCTTAAAAATGTTAAGGGGTCAAATTGACTCTTAATTCATTTAAAAAATTTTACTACGTGGCATTCCATCTACTGAAAATTCTCAATTTTACCAGAGTAAGTGAAATGAAATAAAAATAACATTTTAGTGATTTAATTGCAAAAAATTGATTTTAAGTTACTATAATAGAATTTGACCTATACTTGAGTAACCACTGTAATTAATTACCCTGTATTTGTTAGAGAAATAACTTCACTGAATCGCCCACTATGAACAAACATCTTTTGTGTGTCTATGGAAGATTTTTATAAGTAGTGTGTAAATAGTTCTTAAACGTGAGATCCTCATAGTATCTCATGTAGAATAGCCATATTTTGATTTATATTTGATTTGTCCTAACCACGGATTGCTAATGAAGAATCTTTCAAGTATAGTATGAACTAAGTGGAGATAGGTGAGAGATTAATAAAAGATTCATTAACCTAAGTGATTAGGAGAATATCTTATTTAATATTTTCCAGTATTAACTATGAAATCTTTGGCCAAGTTGCAATGATAATTAGAAGATTATTTTTGAAATATATCATTAAAATTAATGGCTAGATAAAGAATTAAACATGATCAAACATATCAAGAAAATACATTATTCCATGCTCTATATTTGATTAGGATATTAATTAACAAAATGACTGGATTGCACTAGTGAACTATTTGTTGAAATGTTAAGTCAAACCACATTTAATATTTCTAGTAATTGAGTGATTATGACACATTGTTAGATGCAAGTTTTGATCGTCAAATATGAGTTGATTAATTCAAAAAATTTATGATAAATTAAATAATTTAATTTATCTAGTTTCAAAAATTTTGTTTAAAAAATTATAACTCATATTTAATTTCAACATGTTAGAAACCTAAATGGATCATATAAAATAGGATAATGGAAGAGACATTGAATTGAAAATAATTTTGAACTTACTTAAATGTTGATTTCTTACTTTTAATGACTTAATCATAAGTACTTAAAAGTTATTAAGGGCTAAATTGTAACTTAGCTCAAGAGGCTACTTAACCTAATTTGATTATGAAAAGAAACACCCCATACATAAATAAGCAAGGTGGTCAACCTAGAGAAGAACTAGCAATTTTTTGCTAACACCTTTCTCTTTCCTTAAATCCTAATCCTTTGAGAGAGATTTGAGTTTAGGGATTCTTTCTTCCATGTTTGTGTGGATTACCAAGACTGAATGCTTAGACAACTGTGATTTTCAACTCTTTCGAAAGCAAATACTTCAAAAGTGGTGATCAACTTACAAAAGCAATCATCATGAACTCTTAGTTAGGCATTAATCATTATATCCAATCATCAGAATCCTTAAATTGAAATTAAAATTTTAAATTATTGTCTACGTATTTACATGTTAAGGCTTACAATTTCCAACACTTAAACACACCAAATATAACACAATCATTAACAAAAATGCATGTTTGACCCCTTAAATTTTACCTATTTTGAGAATTATGCCTCTTAACTTTAAAATTGAAGCATTAAACCCCTCAACTTCATGGGTGCCATATGGACTTTTTTAACAAAACCATTAAAATTGATAACCAAAGACCATATAAACATATTAATTTGGTCCTTGAACTATTTCATTCATGCAATCACGTTCAAAATCAAGTTAATTAGTAAAAAAAATTATCTTTTAATATATTTTAAATAAGAATAATCAAAATAATTGAAGATAATAGTATATATATTATTTTATTTTTTTCTAAGTTATTTCGTTTTGTTGTTTAAATTCTATTTCTTAAACTCATCATATCAATTATTTCACTATTTCTCACTATACATAGTATATAATCCTTTACACCTTTTCTTGGTATACCTTTTTTAATGGATCTTAATTACACACACACACACATATATAATAGGCTTGGCACAACATGATTCATGTTTGGACAACAACTTTCTTTTATAATTTTTCACCTTTCATTTTGAATGTGTATATAACAAATTATGGAAATAACAAAAAACAGGAGCAAAAATGGCTAAAGAAATATATTCGTATAAATGGTAAATGATACAAGTCATCATTGGCTATAGTTACAGTTTGAATCATTGTAGTAACTATTCTCAGTGCCACAAATTAGAGTTAGTGGCTTTTTGTTACAATAAAGAATAACTTGTATAATAAAGAACACTGAGATAATTCATATGGTGAATTTAAGAAATGAGTTGATAATCAAAAAAATTAAGAAATAAATATAAAAAAGCTCGAAAGAAATAACTAAGAAGAAAATTAAAATAATATACAATTTTATTTTTAGTTTTAAGAAACTAAAATTATATATAATTTTATTTTAGTTATTTTCTCCAAATAAGAATGTATTTTTATTTATTGTTAATTTTAAATGATTATTCTTATTTAAAATAGACAAAAAATATATATTTTTTGCTAATTAGAGTTAAACGTAATTTTGAATGTAAATTGGACAAATTAAAATAGTCAAAGGACCCAATTTGTATGTTTACATTGCCTTCCACAACCATTATTAAATGCTTTATAAAAAAAAAAAAAAAAACTCTGTGACATAAACTCATGAAGTATAAGCGTAGTTGTTTGATTACAAAGTTTGGAGACATAATTCTCAAAACATATGAAGTTCAAGAGGCTAAGAATTCTTTGTTTTAAACACTACAAACATGCATTAAACTTATCAAATACATACACAAGAGCATTACTAAGATTCTTTGCAATCAAATGGACGAATATATAGGCAAAAATATCAAAATGATACTTTTGCTGTTACACTCACTCCTATATTAACATTACCTTTAGATAATTGAGGGTATATAGGGTAATATGATGTCTGACGGATATGACTTGCATATGGTTCGATGCAATATAATTAGTTTTCTATATCTAACAAAGGAGACATGAGTAGAACTACTCAATTCATGACCAATAAATGGAACCAATGATATTTTTCTTAAAGATTTAAAGGCATTATCTATGTAGTGAGACTCGCAAAATCTACATTAATCGTAAAAACTTGAAGTACATCTTAAAGCAGTGAGATTCAAACTTAATCCAAAATAGTTGGATGGAACTTATAAATGACTATGATTACAACATTCTTTATCATCTTGATAATACTAACGTGGTAGAGAATGCCTTGAGCAAGAAATCTTTTGGTAGTTTGTTGCACATCAAGGTAAAAAGGAAACTAATGGCTAACAAAATACGAGTAATCTAATTTCTGTTTACAAACATAAATTTTAGGATCAAATATATTGTTAACATTTTTAAAAGGATAACAAATATTGGAAGGCATAGGGAATTACTTAGTGTAAGGGAGAGGGCCCAGGCCTTTAAACCTTAGCTCCTTGCCAAAATAGGGTTTTGAATGAGTCATCACTAATATTTGATAAAAGATTTTAAAGCACTAAAAATAAAAAAAAAATCCACCTATTTATGATTTCATAAAAATTTGCTTCTTAATTGTACAAAATGAAGGGATTTCTATTCTTAGAACTAAAAATATAAAAGGTTCTGGAATAGGTCACTGACTAGGAAGTTGTTAGACACCTAATTTATTTTTCAATTTTAAAGAAAGAAATATAAAAGTTATTTATATCACATCATTACAAATAAAGAAAAGGAAGACACATGCATGATTATTGAACATAAACAAAGAAGAAAAGGAAAAAAGGGGGAGGTTTAGAGTTGGAGTTTGACTTCAGGTTAAAATCCCTAACTTGCCTACATACCACCTTAGTTTAGGAATCACAAAACTGTAGTTCTTTCTGTTTGAAGAAATTTAAAGAAAGGAAAAACAAGGAGGAAAATTAAAAAGTGTTTTTTTTTTTTTTTTATAAAGGTCCTTACTTGAACGAAGCTTATAGCTCTTCATGATCTCAGTTCTAATGCTTATTATTATTAGCTTTTATCGTTAATAATTGTTATTGGCTTAAACTTTTTTTTTAGAAAAAATTTATAGTGATGTTGTGTTCTTAGCAGAGCTTTAGTGAAGCAAGTAAAAGTTTCTCCGACTATGATAAATGGTTTCTACCACTTAACTTGATAATTTTAATCCAATAAAGGTTTGTAAAATTACATACCTCTAGCTTGCTACAAAAAGCATTTAAATTAAAATTTTAAAAAATATTAAAAGTAAGAATATCAATAACGTGAAATAAAAGGAAAGAAAAATAGAGGGAGAATTAGAGGATTATTTTAATAGAAAATTATGGTGTGTAACTATTATACTAAAGGATTTATAGCTGTAAAGAGAGACTTAAAGTACAATTTGATAGATAAACTAATAGACATGACACAAAATTAGAATTTTAAAAAGATCAGAAGATAATGCTTGGATAGAAATGTTAATAACACATCCAAAAAGCAACATCCACTAAATTGGCGCTTATACATGTTGAATTTTTAACCCGAGATATAATGACCCAATAATGAAGGCTGAATGGTTCACTCCTTAAAATTGGACCGCTTTTGACAAAGTTAGATCTTTCTTGAACACCTAAATATTTCTTTAATTTTAATTATAGCTTGCATAATTAATTTAAAAAAGTTTGGATTTAATTCCTGAACTTAATTAAAAAGAAAATAGGGTCGGGACATTTTAGAATAGGACTAAAATGGATAAGGATAAAATTGAATAAGATTTATAAGTTTGAGAGTTATCAAATTGAGAGGCACAAAAATTGGGATAGGTTCTTTAGAAATGAAATGATTCTAAAGAACCATGACTAGTTTTATGGGAACCTGCACGGGTTCCACTCCTTTTATAAAAAAAGAGGGAGAAGGTCGACTGAAGAGAAAAGGGAGAGAGAAAAGATAGAGAAAAAGGAAAAGAAAAGGGGGAAAAAAAGATATAGAGAGAAAAAGGAAAGGAAAGAAAGAGAAAAGAAAAAGAAAGAGAACTTAGGAAATCCTACTGCCATCCATTCTTCAAACAAAAGAGATTTAAGTGAAGTTCGAGAGATCTAACTATGCCTTGAGCACATAGTAATAGGAACATGGTTAACTTGTACCAAATCCGTATGCAATCTTTTTCTAAAGATTGTTCATAAGCCAATTAAAAAAAATCTAATTTCCAATAAGACTTTTAAATAACATGTATTTAAGAACCTTAGTTACAAAGAATTAAAGGTTGTTTAATATAAACATAAGATTAATTAAGCCAATTTTAAGTTTAGATTAAACTAAGTTTGAATTTACCAAGTTTTCACTTGATAAATGGATAAAAGTTCTTTTAAGAATAAAAACAATTAGTCTTTATACATAGTTGTGAAGGCCTTTATATAGGCATTACATAACTTGAAGCTAAAGCTATGTCTAATCCTAATAGGAAATGGAAAACAACTAGAATTGGAAAACAACTAGAATAGGAATTAATCTCCAAAAAGGATTCAACCAAGTATGGTTAATCCTTCTAGGTCTCTAGCTAATATTCTTACACAATGAAAACAACTGAAATCCTAAACTATTTAGGAACTAGTATTTGACCAATTAGAAACAAAGGAAAGAAGATATGATAACTAAGTAAATCTTTGACTAAATCTTCCTTTGTGTAGCTGCCCCTCCCGAGTCTCTTTTAAGGTTCCTTAGAAGCCACTTGCATGCCTGAAAGCTTTTTAGAAGTTTCTTAGAATCTTGTAGAATTTCATGAAAACTTTTAGAATCTTATGGACCTTCTAGAACCCTTTAGATCATTTTAGTTCAAATTGCTCCATTTGAAGAGTTTAACATGAATTCTTCTTCTTTAGTGTTGAAATATAATAATACAGTGCATAAATAATGATTTTGCCTTTGTGCTAAACCTTCTTTAGATGCTCCATTCACATGTGTACTTTGATTCTCCATTCATAGCTTGATTCCATGCTTCATGAACACTCCTAAAGCTTTCTTGAATTACTTTTTACGTGCTTTAATCATTAGTCCTTAATACTTGAGTTCTTCATCTTGCTTAGAGCTTGTTTGGCTTGCATCACACAAAAATGAAGAAAATCACATAGGTCTGACTTGAGGATCTAAACAAATTTGTTGATTCTCTATTTTATATACAATAGTGAATATTATTTAAATATGTGAAAATATTTGTGTCTTTTTTTGTTATTGCAAATATTGATGATTAACATATCAGATGACCAAAATATAGAAGCCTAAGTTGCTTAGATTATTCAATTTGGTCTATAATCAACATAATAATGGATTGAACTATTAAATAGTTAAAAAATAATTAAATTAAATAACTAGATATCCTATGAGTATATTTTAAGATATTAGCACATTCAAAATGATAATTCATAATATCTATTTTGTGAAAATTATGGAATTAATTATGAAAAATTTAGAATATTTTGGCTTGTGATTTAGTAGTAGGATGCTTTCTACGAATATATATATATATATATATATATATATATATA
>CATIWR010673178.1:0-12741 GCA_949677035.1 Omphalea diandra | reverse complement strand
TATATATATATATATATATGTATACACATTAAACTTAAAACTTTTATGAAAATACATATACATTATTTAAAAAAAACATTAAAATATTAAAATAAAGCAATATTAATGTGTTTTTATTTTTAAAATAAAATAAAATTATATATACTTATTAAATTATATTTTCAAAATTAGAGAATAAAATGCAATGAATAGACAAGAAGAGACATTCAAAGATTAAAAAGGAAGTAAGGGCAAAAATAAATTTAGTACCCATTTATTATATTTGCCTTTTTAATAAGTATTATTGTGTTGAAAGATTTGGAAATCTATTGATCGTCAATTTTTTAATGTCTTATTATTGATAGAGATTCTTTTAGTATATATTTTTAGATTAGAAATTAAAATTTTTTTTAGTTTTTGTAGTATTTTTATTTTGAAATAAGTTGATTTATATCTTTTTTATATTTGCGCATATCTCTTTTACATGAATTATTGCATGACTCATGAGTAAAACCATGCAAAGATATAGAGTTGACCAGTTAGTAAAGTAAAATCGTATAAATAGTTAAGTGTGTGGACTGTTACTGATCATACAAAATGTCAGATTCAAATTTTAAAACACAATTGTAGGCTGCTTTTTGAGATAACAAAAACCTAATATGGATAAAGATTTCTGAATGAAAAAAGAATAATTTTTTAGGAAAGAAAAGCAGATCTATATCGACACAACACAAAAAAAAGATTTTGTGAAGAATAGGAAAATTCTCTTTTAGTGTTTTCATTATTTTTGTTTAGCCATACTTTTTTTTGAAAATTATTCTACTCAATTTAATGAATTCTTTTTTATTAATTTATTTTTCTTTTTTTAGGATTAACTAATTCTTTAATTTTAAGGATTAGACTGAAAGTCTAATATTTATTTCATGATATTTATTTAATGAATATATGGAGTGATTTTAGGTTCAATTGTGTTGGGTATCTTTATTTAATATATTTAAACTTAATTGATCTTGTATATATGAACGGTCACATATGTGCAATATTTAAAATTTTAGATAATGAAGTGAGTAAAACTCTAGTGTTAGTTTTAACATATTAAATTAAGAAAATAAGACCACAAAAGTAGGTTTGACTTCTAGGGAATGAAAATAGACATAATTTCAATAATAATAAACTCAATTTTGCTTGAGATATATTATTTGGCAAATTAGGAAAATTCATCTTCAACCACAACTCAATTTAATTGAAACAATTCTCTTGATATATTTATGAAATTGTATTATGTTTCATCCGAATTCTCTAGAAATCATTGTTATAAGGTTTCTTTTAATTTAATTTCAGTTTTATTTATTTTTATAATCTCAATTTTTATTTATTATTCTATTATTATTTCCGTTAATACTAGTGTAAAATAATTATTGTGTGAACGATCTCTACTTGTCATTGTATTACTTGAAACGATTTGTTCACTTGTAAAGTTTACATACCCAACAATTATCAATGTGAATTAAGTAGTTATTTGTGATTCCTTTATGTAGAAAAGTTTTTTTTAATTCTAATTTATAAAGGAAGGTAATTGCTTTTATTTTTTATTTTTTAAAAAATTGAAATTTTAAAATAAAAATCTTTGGTTTTATATTGAATATTTATTTTTTAAAATGTTATAAATATAGAAAATCATACCTTTACCAATTCCACTATAAACTTTCACAATGCTAGTGTGGTTAATAAAATAATTAGTTGTAGAAAATTGAATGATGGAAATTTGAAATTCATGTGATTTATTTTGAATATTGGTTTTTGAATTAATATCTCTTAGGTTTAGTTGTTAGGTCTATCGGTGTCATTTTATTTTTGGGGGAATATTTGTACGTACATTTATCATGTGCACTTATAATATTAATTTATGGATTTAAAATATGTAAATAAGCTGATTAAAAGATGCAAATAAGTTGGCCAAAAGATGCAAACTATGACACATGCAAATTAGTGGCACAATCCAAAATTTATTTTAAGAGAAATTACTCACTATTGAATATAAAAAATTTTCAATATAATTAAATAAATATTTAACAGTTAAAGTACTAAAATGACAAATATAAAATTAATAAAATTGTATAAATGTACACGTTATAAAAAGTGATTATTGATTGACACTTGAACGGTTGATATTGATCGCACTACTAAGAGGAGTCAATTATGAACACTCAATAGTGTCGAATTCACTTAAAAAATTTCTCCATATTTTGTCATAAATAAAAAAAAAATTTCATATTACTTAATCACAATTCACAAAATAATGAATTTTCCATCATAATTCATAATTTATAAACCAATAAAATTTTCAATTCAATTTACAATATATTTTTAATTAAAAATTTCTATTTCTAATTCATAATAAATTAATTATTTTTCTTAAAATTTCCATTTTACTATAACTTCACAATATTTTTAATTCATAATAAATTAATTAGAATTTGTACTTCACAAATCATAATATATTTTTTATTTAAATTTCCTATTTTTAAATTAGAGTTCCTAATTCATAATATATTTTTAATATTAACATTCACGCCTCTCTTTGTTTCAGTTTTATATATATATATATACGCACACACACTGCATCAAATACCGGAGTTCAATGACTTGATTCAGAATTTGCTTGTAGCGAGTGGACTACTCTCTATTCTTGTGGACTCCTTGTAGCTTGCCACTTATAAGCAGAGATAGTATGAGCATGTTTGGCATGCTTTTTATTCTTGATTCTTAAAAATACATGTTATATAGTATATTTTTTTAAAAAATCATATTTTTTTTACTCCAAAAAAAAGATGCACTAAATCGCTAGATTATATCAACATGTGCTAAAATCCAATATATTAGATTCACTTTCTGTTCTTCACTCTTGATTGCTGCTGTTAAATCCTAATTTTATTATTTTATTATTATTATTTAATGTACTTAATTCTCATACTTACAGGCATGCTTTTAAATTTGTTCTCTTCATCTTCCAGGACAAGAGATGATTTGCTCGCAGGGCAGCAATATAGCCAATTAATTTGCTGTTTTTCTGAAGAACTACGGTTTCAAATACGTTATTCTCTATTCGGGAAATAAAAATCCCTAGTAATTTCTGCTTATATTACTTGTGGGCTTTAATTGGTTATTTTCTGGCTCATGGGTAATATTTAATCTCTTTCTTGCTCAAACTTTTGTTATTCATCTTTGTGGTATTGCTCTGACTATGGAGGGCATAATAAAGCATGGTGGTATTAGTTATTTTCATGGTTTTTCTATTTGTCCTTCTATAGCCTGAAATGGTGATTTCTTTCAAACACATTAAGAAATAGTGGGTGGTATTTATTAAAAAAAAAAAAGGTATTGCTATCAAATAATAAAGTTAATTTTCTCACAAACTACTTTTAGTGAAACAAACATATCTATCTATAATTTTTTTTAAGTAGAATTTTACATCATAGATTTTGGTGAAAAAAACTAAAAAATTCTGAGCCCTTCATATAAAAGTTCTCTCAATTGGATAATGAACCTCACAATATATTTTTAGCGAGATATTGTTAATTTTTTAAAGAATAACAATGCCAAACATATGTATCGATGATTAATTATTGTTTTCAATAATGATTCTATTTGGAACAAATAATGTGAGAGGGAAAAAAAAAATTCTTCTATTTGGAACAAATAAGTTTTTATTTTTCATAATAAAATTATTCTATTTAAAATAAATATTAAATTAATAGAATCATTAATAAAATTGTCTATTTTTAATCAAATCATTTTTTAAATAAAATAATTTAATTTTTCTAAATATAATATTTTAAATAAAAGAATTATTAAAATAAAATTTAATTTTTTTTAATGTTTTAAAATTTGAATTTCTAAACAAAATCCATATGAAACAAATTTTAACGGTTAAAGATGAAGTGTTTGTCACACAAAAACAGGGCTGTGGATGACAAGTATCAAATATATAAGTTTATATTGCAAATAAGAAATGAGTAATAACGTAATGAAAGTATTTATTACACATAAACAGACTGCGAATGATAGTTTTTGTTTAAAATTCTGTTAAACGTGAAAATCAAAATGATTGATTTACCATATATACTTGTAAAAATTCGTGTCTTGAATTAATACGTGCAATATTTGACCACATCGACAAAAGAGTTGAAATTTATTTTGTAAGAGAACTTTGATTTTCATTATGATATTATCTTGTTGTAATTAACATATATCATAAGAAAAATTAATAAATTCGAATAAAATAATTAAATTTATGACTTGCTTGTTTGATAGATTTTTTTGTGTTATAATCTTTTGTGTTGATAAAAATTCCCTCAAATACAGTTAGTTCCCACTTTATATTTTAATAGGTGGGCTTATACAGTTCGTAGTAGTCCATGGGCCTTATAGACGCAGGAGATTGCCTCATATAGCCATTTGTAATCAATTTTGATACAACTCGTATTGTTTTGGAACATTTTATATTTTGGTCAAACGAGAGTTCAGTATTATAACTGTTGTATACGGAATCATATTATAATTAATCAATAATTTAAGCTTTATATGTTATAATTTAAATATTATTTAGAATATATTTAAAATATTAGTAAACTAAAATATTATACAAAATATATGTTCAAATAAATAATTTTCTTTCTAAAATAGATAATACCTGAAAATTATTTTTTAATTTTAAATTTTTACTTAATTTATAGTTTTTAATAATTTTTATTTCTATTAATAGTTATTTTTAATTAGATAGTTTATATAGAAATTTTAATTGATTATGTATCAAATAGTTAGTTTGATATATATCAAGTTTTTATCTTAAATAAATAGTTATCTGAGAAATGACAATTAATAGTCTAATACTAAATCTGAAATAAAAAATAATTATCTATATTATTTTGTATCAGTATAATTTTTTTAAAATTTAGATAATAATTTTTTTTAGTATGTATAATTATTTATCACTTAAAATATTTTTATTTTAAATAAAATTATTATAAATAATTAATAAATTATATATATAATTTAAAATTTTATAAACAACATTATATATATATATATATATATATATATATATATATATATATATATATATTTAAAAAAACTCAATTTAAACTAAACCAAACTTGGATTAATTTATACCTCTTTTTGATAAATAAAAATTTCTTTATTTATAACACAAGAGAAATTTAGATTAGTAAATTAATGACCATAGGAATTAATGGTTACTTGTTAATTATTAAATTTACATTTTAAATATGAATTACTAGATTAGTGATTATCAATTTAAATTGATGCTTACGATTTGGTTAATCAAACTGTGAGAATCTCTATGCTAAGATATTTTAGTAAATTATTATAAATTTTTAGAAAGTCAGTTTATTAATAACATAAGGGAAATATGAGTTATTAAATTAATGGTCACTTTAAATAATGTCTTTTTGTTAATTGTTTGAGTATTACATTATATATTTTAAGATTATTATATTTTATAAATATTTTGAGATATATTTTATTGGCCGCAATCTATAATTAAAGAGAGTATAATTAGTTGTAGTTCTCTTATATTATAAATATGTAGCAATTAATGATTGTGTTCTGAAAGTCTTTAAAATCATATGAGTCATGTCAATTATAGAGCTAATAATTTACTCCATCCATTTTGAACGTTTTAGAAAAAAAAAATTTATTTCAATATAATTGTCATTGTAGAATACAAATGTAATATTAATTGATTTTTTTTCTAAATTTACCCTCATCATCAACTCTTCTCTCTTTTTTCTAATTAATCATTTTCTTATTAGTGTTAATGGTAGAGTTTTAATTAGAGGCACATTAAGGATATATTAGTTCATATTGATTAAAATTATTTCTAATTAATTATTTTATTAATCTAACTGCATACCTCTAAAACGTTAGTTTTTCAAAAACAGAGGGAATAGTTGTCAAGTTGGGTTAATGGTCATACTATACTCGTCCATACTTACATATGACTACGATAATGAATCATTTTTAGATAAAAAAATCAAAATAAATCCATTAATTAGTTGAGTTCTTATGCACTTTACTCGAGTTAAGATGTAAAATTACAACACTAAATAGTAGTAATTCGATATTCGTACCTAATAATAATTCTTATTAATTATATTATAACTTAAAATTTATAAAAAGTGACTCACAATAAAATTTTTATACCAAATACTATTTGATTAATTTAAATATTACTAAATGAACTTAATATATATATATATATATATATATATATATATATATATATATATATATATATATATATATATATATATATATATATATAAAAGATGTTACCATTGATATTTGAAATATAATTTAACACATTATTTTTGTGTTAAACCATTTTTATAAATTTTATAATTAAAATCTTAATATATTATATATCATTCAATATTATGTGTTACATATTTAATTTAATAATAGCCATAGGATTATTGATTATTTTAATATAAAGCATTAAAATTAATAACAAGTAGAAAATGTTATGCATACTATAGGTAAATTATAGCAACTGCATGTTTTATCTTAACATGTAATATATAGTTAATAAGTTACACTAATTAATAAAAGTTACACTAATTAATAAGTACCATATATGATAAAATATAATCCATGATATATAAAATATAGTTTTAATAAAGTAATTTAACTGTTATTTTTGCAATCTCTGTTGCAGTTGATGATTTTAAAAAGAAATATATAATTTAAACTTTTTAATTTAAAAAATAAAAAATATCTTATTTAATTAAATTAGTTAAATTAATCAAATCGATCAAATTAAAAATTGACCAATCAATCGATTCAATCTCGATCCAATTTTAAAAACATAGGTGTAAAGTATTCAAGTTGGCTCCGACTGTTATCAATGATAATATTTAAGAGCTTTCATGACAACCGTCAATATTATAGTTTGAAACACAAATATAAGTTGGCAAGTTGAAATATTATTGATTGAATTTCTTGAAGCCACTTTTTTATATCAACATTCTTTTAGCTTCCAAATCTTTTATTTTATTCTCTATCTCATTTCTTAATAATTATCAATGAATGATATTACATCCTGTGAATTTAAAGATTGATCTGCCAGTAGAAGTTGTTCGGAATTGTTAAGTGGTGTCATTTTGATATGAATGTCATTTTGTTGTTATTGAAAATTATTAAGTTGTTTTTCATTTTGATATGAATCATAAATGAACTTTAGTGTGTTCTCCTTTATCAGTATTTTCAAAATAGGATTGAAATGTAAATTACGAACTAGTTAATGGTTCTATTTGATTCACTATAAAAAATCAAATAATTAAAAAATCGATTAAAAATGTCCAAAATCGAAAACTAGATCAAATTGGTTTAATTTAAAACTATATTATTTTGTAAAAAAAATAAAATTTTAAAAATTATATTATTTTAATCAAAACTTAAATTTTAAAAATAGTTTTCATTACTTCATTATATTAGCTTTTATTATTTTATTAAATTTTTTCTAAATTTTAAGTATTATTTATATATTTTTTTTTAAAAAAAATTCTTGAATTTGATTGATCGAACTAACCAAACTTAAAATTGATCAGCCAACTAATTCGATTTCAAGCCCAATTTTAAAAATATTGTCCATTACTAATCTTTATAATCTGGATTATCTATTTTTACATACCATAATAGGCACTAGGCACAAGTTTCACGATAAACAATCACAAATGTTCACCATGGACTATATGCAAATATCATTTTTGCATTATAGTACAGGTCAAGAAGCGAATTTGAAAGTTGAAATAGTTATTTAAAGCATTGATTTTGTGTACAAAACAAAGTTTGTTCACCAAAAAACTATAATATGTTATAACATGCTGTGCCTCCAATCACTCTCACCCAGAATCAAATTAAAACAGTTATAATGTAATTTCATCATATGATTATTGAATAATTTTTTAGTTAATTTTGTTCTAATTGATATTTGAAATCTCTCAATTCTGAAGAGAATTCAAATATTATTACACTAATAGTTAATTACTCCATTATTGTTGCTAACTATATTTTATTGTAGTGAGTCTTTTATTTAATGATTTCACAATTGTGAAGTTGCATTTAAAATTATAAATTTGCAATGTTGAATACCAGTTGAAGTTCAATCAATGTATGAGTGATGATCATCAAATATATTATCTTAGAGCATTTTGCCACTAAAAGAAATTACAAATTTAATGATGAATAGAAAAAGCATTTGATTAACCAACATTTCACATTTTTGCTTTAAAAACAAAAGGAGAAAACTGTTAATTAGTTAGAAATAGAAAATATAACATTATATTATAACTTCAGGAAAATTATTATTAATGACATCTCTGCAGATCGCCAAAATATTAATAACAACATGGTTGTTATATAGAGATGTTTAACAAAATTTTACCCAACAACTAGAAAGCATGATACAAGAGAAAGTCAGCAAAAGAATCAAGGAAAGCATGAAAATACACTTGCGTTTCAGTTTTTGCATACTTTCTGTTTGTAGTGGATTTGCTCCGGGACTCTTTAACTCATAAATCTTGAACTGGACCGAATCTTGTAAAGCCAATGTATCAATATACCTGCTTCCAAACTGATGCAAAGCAATCAAGTTGACTCCAGCTGCTATTAACGATAGACAAAAGGGGATCCAACAGTTTTGGCATTTAAGAGTTTTGGATGTCATGACAACGGTTAAGATTACACCTTGAAACACAAAGTACATATTTGCAAGTTGGAAAGTTCTTGATTGAATTTCTTGAAGCCTTTTGTCTATCTCGAGATTCTTAGCTTCCAATTCTTTGATTTTGTTCTCCATCTCATTTCGCGAAGAATCATCATTCGGCGGATTTGAAGAACGATCTGCTAGTACAGGTTGCTCAGGATTGTGTGTCATTTCGACATCAATTTCATTTTGTTGTTGCTGAGAACCATCAGGTTGTTGCCCTTCATCAGATTGTATTTGCTGGGAATTTTCCATCTAGTGCAGGAGTGGAAGTTTCTACTTTCGTTACTTCAATTGTTAGTTTGATGAAAGAACCAAACCCAATTTATAAACATATCTGTTACTAAAACCGCTGGGAAAGAGAAAGAAAAGAATTAAATTTAGCTCAAACGATGGTGTCGAGGGATGTCAGCTTTTGGCATCTAATTTATTCATTCAGCAACAATGAACTTTAGCAGACTTCTTCTTTGCTTACGCAGCATCCGTCGCTTAGCTCTTTGCGCTTGCAGCTTTTTTACTTTTTGGAGGGAGAGAGCAATTACAGAGATGGGTGTAGAAGTTGGTTCGCTCGGCCAACCTCAGCTCTGCTTGCATTATTCATCGGCGCTCTCGTTGACTACGTTGACATTGTATTATATTTTCGTTTACAGTAAGCTAACCATGTGCTGCAATCATACAAATATAAAACAAAATAAATTGATTTAGAAATAGAGTTATTGTGATGATTTATTGACCCAAAGAACAAAAAAACGAAGAAAACGACAAGACAACATTATTAAAATTAAATTATTGGATGTGCTTTCATAGCCATAGCAAAGAAATTTCTTCGACAATAATATATGTCCAAAAGAGCTGGCCAAATAGCTGCAAAATTAACGTTTTCTAAGTTATTCCAAAGAAAGAGAAGAGAATGGTGGAAGACAAAGTCATTATATTTCAATTAAAACACACACAAAGACAAAATTATTTTAAAATTTTGTGGCTTACAACTACAGGTACCTAACTAGCTGTCGGCACCAAGAATTAGTCTGCAGAAGAAGTCATTTACATAATTTGGCTCCCTTTATATCTATTAATTGTTTGATTATTAATTTCTGCCATAATGCGGAAGGGTCAAGATTTCAAAATCTTTGCATCCACGTGCTTAATCTGACAATAAGTGCGTATCTCGACTAAAGTTAAGTCTTGAATTCGAATCTCTCTCTCCAATTGCAAATGTTTGGTTTGAAAATAAAAAGTGGATGTCTATATATAAAGAGTTTGAACTCCAAATTTTGATTTTAAATAATTAAATGAAATTTAATAACATAATCTTAAAAGAAGAGGTACTAAAGATAGATGTGAATGTTGCATTTATCTAATTTTTATACTAGCCAGTGGTTGATAATTGATAAATATGACACTCTATCGTGTTTTTAATATTTTTCTTGTAAAAATTATACATACTTAAAAATAGACTTTATTTCATAAAAAATTGAAGTTATTCCATTCTAAAAATATCACGAAAATTCTAAATCCCTTGTGCCACACAATTCCAAAGAATTATTCTCCACTCCCATTTCATGAGTGAATCAGAAAAATGGCCTCAAGAATTTCTGAACGGCTCCAGTGAAGGCAGAAACCAACTTGTATATATTTGTACCAATATAATAACACGCGAAAGATAAGCGGCATGATTAGAAGTGCAAGTGCCTTAGTGTTACCAATATCAAAAAATTTCAAGAAATTTTCAACAGTTTCTACCAAGAATTGCTGGTAAAACACGTTCTATCATCCCATTATGCATTTATACATAGATTATCATTCATATCCAATAAATTCAGCTCGCATTGATAAATGATAAATATCCATGCCCACCTGGAGATATATATGCTGATATAGCTAATAAGGGTGAGGCCAAATGTAGGATTTGCAATTTTCAAGTGTGCACCAATTGTCCAGACTTCTCAATTGGCAGTGTTCATTTTGACTTGAATTGGTAATTGCTGCCTTATTTGGCCTCACAATCTTCATCTTCAACAAGGGGTGGATGATAAATAATAAAATATTAGTTCGAGTTAAATTTATTGGATGTGGAAATGATGAATCTGGCATATGATATGAAACAAAGATAACGCAAAGTTGAATGTTTGGGATCTCTCCCTCCAATATGAAAGGGTTATATATACATGCAGCAGCAACTCAATTAGTGGCAAGTGCATTGCAATTCCCAGATGATTGCTCGGTTGTAACACATACAGGTAATTAGTGCCAGTGCAGATTAAACTATGTTTTGTCATAAAATTTCGATTTTATATAATTGAGTCATTAAAATATAATTAATTTTGCAATTAACTGTTTTCTCAATCAATTAAGTAAAATTTGATACCAAAATGTTAATGTAGTATTTCTTCGAAAAAAAAAAGGGCTAACATAAATTGAAGAGATCCATGTGTGTAACCACATTAATGATATTCAGGCAAATATGGCAAGAAATTTATGTCAATTTTTTCTTTAAAAAAATTGACAGTAGTGGTGAATTTTACTTAATCAACTGAAAATGTTAATTATAATATTAGTTTTATTTTAGTATTGTAATTACATAAAATTCAAATTTTATAATCATAATAATAGAAATTTAATAATAATTTACTAAAGATTAAAATAAATTACCCATATTTATAGTACAAAGTTGAATGGTCTACGCTCGTCTCTCCTCCAGTGACAGGATTATAAACAGACAGTAGCAAGTGCATTGCAATTTCCTAGCAGTACTTGCTTGGTTACAACACCTAATTAGCTATATATAACGTTGAATAATCTTGGGACCTTACGCGTATAAGCGGTTGTAGTAGTTCCAACTGCTTTGACTCTGATACTTGGATAGCAAATTGGTGAAGAAAGGCATAAAAAATTAACAATTAACAAAGTTTCTGAGAAACAATGCGGCGATTCTATACGAATTTCCTTGCAGTTAGTTTCTTGAACAAGATTCGCCTCTTTTCTTCTGTCAAAAAAAAAAAAAAAATTCATTGGAAATTAGACCTGCACATAGATGCTCTGAGAATTGGATAACTATAAGAATTGGAATACAAATGTTAAGCTATTGAGTCCATACATATTAAACACTTTCATATGTATGTTGCAGTACAGAAAATCAAAATTTCATATATTAGATCCCTTATATTAATCAGAAAATGGACATAGACATATAACCTTGCATTTATGTAAGTAGGTTCCTTAAAGAGAGAAATGAAAATAATAAATAATCTACTCAAGATATTAGCAGTGTGCTAGATGATTTTTATTCTAGATTGTCTTTAAGATGAATCACAGTTGGTCTTTTTCATATTCAACTCCATCAAAAGATTAATGGTAATAACTAATTTTATACAATATAGTTCCACAGTCCCTACCAATTTTATACCATTTTCTTTAGGAGTGTTTTATATTGCTATTGTAAAAATCTAATTTTAGAATAAAAAATAGAAAATATTTTTTTCTCAAAAGTGATTATAGGTTCTTTTAATATATATTTTTTGAGTAAAAATATTTAAATTCTACTAACAAATTTATTTAATTTCACTTTGGTCTAACAATTAATTTTTTAATTTTCTTTAGTCTTAGTATAGATAAGTACTTTTATTATCAATGCACTTTTTTCTTCTTATTTTTTAATTTTTTCTCTCTAAAAAGATTAACTATATATAAGTAGTTACGTTAAATATAAGTTTAACATAAATTTACATGATTTATATGTGTAATAATTATCACTAGTTATTAATGAATCATAAATATTAGATTTATAACAATAAATTTGCTTTTAATATATATATATATATATATATATAGATATATATATATATATATATATATATATATATATATATATATCAATATTTTTTATATAGATAGTATACAGATATATGTATATAAATGAGTGAAAATTCAGGTCAATATAGAGTGAATGTTTTTAATGATACACTATGTGTGTA
>CATIWR010673176.1:0-27580 GCA_949677035.1 Omphalea diandra | reverse complement strand
GAGCTTTCACTTCTTTAGACATTGTCCTCCTAGGCTGCTTGAATGGGCAAAATCCTTCCTTTATAGCAAACGATGCTTCATAAGTGCATGATCCAATCCTGGCATTTTAGAATAGTCCTAAGCAAAATAATCCATGTACTCCTTGCGTAAGGCAAATAATTTAGCCTCAAACTCAAAAGATAACTTTGCACTAATAAACATTAGCTGAGGTAAATCCTAAGTGCCCAAGTTCACTTTTTTAAGGGGTCTTGAGCCTTGGCATGTTGATCATCCAACTTATTGGGAGATATTTTGAGATTCGATACCTTTGATTGAGTCATGTCATCATCTCGCTTATCGTCGTAAATACACTTGGCTGAGGTTAATTAATTATGCCCCAAGCTCAACCATTTAATTTTCTTTAAGCATTCATTCATCTTAGTCGACTTAACCATCAAACTTAGTGACCAAGGAATGACCGTCAATGTTGATAGAGGTTGGTCGCTCAAGTTTAGACATGAGGACTCTAAGCTAATTTAATTTTATAACTATTTTGTCCTCATTTGTCCCCTTGACGATGCTTTTGAAATTCATTTTGCCCTAATACATGATAACATTGGCTAAGTACACTACTTCAACAAATGGGTTTAGATCTCCAAGAATCACCTTGACTTCTCCATCAGGTTTATAAACCTACAACATTTGATGCAACAAAGATGGGACGACACAATTAGCATGAAGCCAATTTCTTCCAAATAGGAGATTAAAACTATCATATACATCAACCACGAAAAAATGTTCCTTTGTGGTATGTCTTCTTATCTTTAAATCTAACTCAATATACTTGTCGACCACTGTTTCTTCCTTTGTGAAGTCTCTCATCAACATGTCAGGCCTTTTCACTTGGTCTTTGGTAAGGCAAATCTTCTTCAGGAACCTTATTGGGATGATAGAGACCCTAAACCCATTATCGATGAAGACCCTATTGATGGGTATCGAATTCAACACGACCTTAATATATAATGGTTGAATATGATTTATTTGAAACAATGAGGGATATTTTACAACCATTGTAGTTGTCTTTTCCTCATTCTCATCATTAGAGCTTGGGCAAATTACATTTCCTTTAAGTGTAGTTCTTTACATAGGCCTGGCTGAAAAGTTCGCAAGCAACAAGCAAACTATATTCACCTTAGCCTTATCCTTTGCACCACTAGACGAGCCTTCATTAGATTGTCCTTCTTCAGGCTTCTTGGGCACCCACACCTTTATCGACTCACATTTGTTATGACAAATCTCTACATCATAAGGCTTGAGCTTATTATCTGGCTTATAGATTTTCTTATAAAGCTCAAGCCTCTCCCTTTCATACTTTTTCTTGAGTTCTTTAATCTCCTTTTCATATTAAGCCTTAACATCCCTTTCAGTATTTCTTTAGACCCTAACTTTTTCCAACTAGGCTTAAAATTATTGCCTTTATCTTTGGAACCTCCTAGTTTAAGTTTTCATCATTTAGGCACGTATGGGTTGCCTAAAAGAGAGGCGGTTTAAAACTCCTTTCCTGGGGCTATGCTCTTCCTAATGATCAGTCTTAGTTAGGTTCAACCTATAAGTCTCTATTTGGCCAATCTGTTTTATATTGCTCAGGTCGGTTAACCTTAGTTGGCTTCTTCACTGATGCAACTACATTTAGGTGACAATCGCCCACATACCCTTAGTATTTCAAACTTCTAGGAGCTCGCCCAACCTACTATTGCTTACAACATGAGAATGAGAAATATTGGGGTGTTTGTAGGACTAATACCTTAGCCTTTACAGCTCAACTTTTTTCCTTGGCGTTTCTACTTCTGCTACAAGCTTAAACTCTGTACGACACATTGGACACACCAACTTAGCTTCTTTCATTCACTCATTAGTTGAGGCAATAAGCTTCACCTCAACTTACCTTTTATCGACAGTAGTTGTAAGGTTTTCCTCATTAGACGAATGAGCGTTTAGTCTTGCCTCAACCATTTATTTCATATGGTCAGTTGAAGGATTTGTGACAGGTTTCTTTCCTTTAGCCTTTGACAACACAGGATAAACTATCAAGATTGTCACTTTTGGAAATGGCTCAGTCTCAATCGGTGCCTTATTCTTCGCAGGGAAAATAATCTTTCTTTTCTCGATGACCTTCTATGCCACATTCCTAAAGTTAATATAATTCTTGGTTTAATGCCTCTAGATATTGTGGTACTTACAATAATCTCTCTCTATCCTCTCGTTCAATGGGGGAATGATGTGGCCATTAGTAAGCTTAAGCTAGTCATCTTTCACCAAGCAATCAAACATCTTGTCTACCTTAGTCAAGTTAAACGAGTATTCCTTCACTATTTATCTAGTCTTTTGTTTGGCTTTATCTTTCTTTTGAGGATTTGATTTAGCGAATACAAGGCATTCATAATCATTCCCAGGTACTAACTCAACAATGTTCACTTCTTTCTAATATGAGTTCGAACTATTGTAATCCAAGGCAATAACATAAGTGTCTTTAAAATAAGTCTCTTCAGAAGATGTTTTCTTTTGTTTAGCCTATTCCAATAACTTTTCAAAACCAGCCTCCCTAGCGCTCAACTCATAGATATCTCTAAATCTATACCCCTCAAAATGTTTTCTAATAGCCTATTGCAATAAATTTTCAAAACCAGCCTCTCTGGTGCTCAACTCATAAAGATCTCTTAATCTATACCCTTTGAGATGCTTTCTAATCTCAAATGTAATCCTTTCAAAGCGAAAAGCTACATAAATAACCTCAAGTAATTTGGTGTGGCACAGAGTTCAAACCTTCCTAAACATAAGGATATATTTCTCGACCGACTCTCCTACACCCTGGCGCTCAACTCATAAAGATCTCTAAATTTATGCCCCTCGAAATGCTTTCTGATCTCAAATGTAATCCTTTCAAAGCTAAAACTACACATCCAACATCAGGTAATTTAGTGTGGCATAGGGTTCAAACCTTCATGAACCTGAGGATATATTTCTTGATCAACTATCTTACTAGCTATCTAGTTTGCACGAGATCGATAAAAAAGATCGAAGAAGGGGATTTTTAAAACTCAGTATGGAACTTCTCCTTCATTACTTTATAGCTTACAATCGACCCAGTTGGAAGGTTAGTATACCAGGTAAAGGCAATCTTAGTGAGAGAATTTGCGAACAATTGTAGTTTTCAGAAATCTACGATTGCTGCCTCCCCACATGCCATAGAAAATCAGACAATAAGCTTAACTGTCGAATCATTATCCTCTCCTGAAAGCAAAGTGAACTCTAGGATTTTGTAACCTTTAGGGA
Organism: Omphalea diandra; assembly: GCA_949677035.1. Classification (NCBI taxonomy): domain Eukaryota; kingdom Viridiplantae; phylum Streptophyta; class Magnoliopsida; order Malpighiales; family Euphorbiaceae; genus Omphalea; species Omphalea diandra. Next base: position 24,268 of record CATIWR010673176.1, on the reverse strand, counting down.
AAGGATATAATTTATCAACCCACTTGGGATACGACTTCAAATAAGCTGGCCTCAACAAGGGTTTTATGCCAACCCTTATCTTTTGAAAAGAGTGAATCAACTTACAACGATTTAGAGAACTTGGATGATATTGTGGCTGAGTTGCCTGCTTGCCCATAGTACTGTCAAAGGAATTACATCCCCAATAACATCATATATGACAATCATACTCGGTCCCTGGGCTGATGGGTTGTGCTAATAGTAAAGTAGTGGTTGAGAATTCGATTAGAAAGCTTGGTGGAAAGTACTTTGAGGTGCAAGTATGCTTTCCTAGTTGAATGAAGAACTGCTAGACCCTAGAGGATTGAGGAGAATCCCCAGTTTAGCGTGGCTTGGACGAGTGAGAATTTGCACTGCCCCCAATTTTTTTTTTTTTTTAGCAAAAAGCCTTTTCGAGTTAGAAGCTTCAATTGGGAATCTCCTGTCTGGCATCAAAGCCTGCCTTCCTTTGAGAAGGGTGGTCAATCAATTAAGGCAATTATTCATTTAATCCAATCCTAACTGTATGTCCGTTTAAACGACCTTGTTGTCTTATACCAATAGCCAAATTATTGTGGCCATTTAATTAATCATGTTGTTAAATATGGTATGGTTCTCACCCACAATTTGACTAGTAATCTAAGGGTAGTCAACGACTACAAGGATAGGTTCTCTAGGCATGAATGCATACCTTTGGTAATCGACCAGATCATCCCCTTGAGTTGGTTTATTAGCCTGTGGATTTTCATTGAACTTATTGTTTGTCATGTTCATAATGACTTCAATTTGAGTTATTCACTCTCCCAATTGGTCCAACTCATTTCGCAGTAATTAATACCTAGTCTTTACTAGCATACAATGATGTCCCACCAAACATGCCAAAAAGATGTTTACCCTAAAAAATCTCAAGAGTAGAATATAACAATAATTAGGTCAAGTACCTAGGTATTGTCAGTATTAACATCTCAAGCACAAAAAGTAACAATTGACCGAAGTCAATTGGATATAATATTTAAGTATGAAAACTGTCAATCAAAGGGTGAGTATATAATAAAAAACCACCAACTTAGTGGTATTTAGGCAAGTGACGCCATCAACTAAGAACAAAATGAAGAAGAAGAATAAAAAAGAAAATGAAGAGATTTGAAGAAATATTTTTGTTTATAGGGTTTGGAACCCTTTCTTTATCTACCATAATTGTTTATATACAAGTATTATACAAGAGTGCTATTAGGAAAATAAGTCTAATATAAATACAATACTAACAAATCTTATCATATTATCACTATGGTCTAAGCCCAAGTTCATAAGATAATGCTCCTTTTAAGCGGAGTCCAAACTCATGTTATACACATCGAGACCCAAAGGCTTATTACTTACAAATTATACTATGCACCCTGGACTTGTGGTCCGGGTATCCAAAACGGCAGGATTTTTTGTGTTTTGTTTTAGTTAGGTATTGGCACACGTGTGAGGTTTGCTATTTGAAAATAACTAATGAGTTGTCCTTGTTGTTACCTAAATAACAACTTTCTTTTTTTTGTTTTCTCTTCTCTTTGGATTAGTAAACTTCGTGCTTTTAGTTGCATTTGATATTTTCGTTTATTATGTTTGATTTTTATTGGATGTTCTTAAAATCTTCTTTGTTTGTTATTCTATAAGGCGAGTTTTCGATTTTTTGTTGTTGATTGTATTTGTTTTTGATGTTCGTGAATCGATGGAGAATAACTTGAAAAACTGAGATTTGAAGATGATATTAGTTGTTGAATCTAGTGTTGAATGTTTTAATTCATCTAGCAATTCAGGTATAATATTTTTTTAAAAAAAAAAATTATTTGCATTTGTGCATTGTTATTTATGGTTTTATGTGTCGGGCTTGATGTCATTTAGTGTTATATTCATTAGTTTTGCATGTGAATTTTAATTGAATTTAAATATAATGTTCATCATTTTGTAGTGTTGTATGTTCATCACATTTTTAAATCATATTGAGTTCAGTATATTTTTTTAGTTATTAAATGATATAATGTGTAATTTTCATTAGTTAGTACATATTTATTAATTTTTTGTAAACAATGTGTTAATGTATTGTAATTTTTTATGTTGATATTATTATTTGACGATGTAATATTCATTATTTTTTTGTAATAATGTTCATTAATTGGAGTTTTAATTTTCATCTAATGTACATGTAGTTGTTCATTTGTTATTGAAGTATTCATTGGTTTTTTTAGAATAATGTTCCTTAATTGGAGTTTTAATGTTCATCATGTGTATACTAATTGTTCATTTGTTATCGTATAGAAATTGGTTATTTTGGGATGATTTATTGGAGTTGTCTGTTAAATCTGGTGATGAAGTGTAAAATCTATATAATGATTATGCATTCATAATTGGTTTTGGTATGAGAAAGAGTAAACAAAGATATAGAGTTGATGGGAAAATAATAGCAATGAAAAGATTTTGTTGCTCAAAGACTGAAGTGAAAAAAAAAAAACCAGAAGGAAATAAGTGTTACTCAAAACTTGACATTAAAACTAATTGTCAAGCTTGCATAGAGTTCCATATTGATGAACATGGTGTTTGGAATGTAACAAAACATCATAAGGAGTGCAATCATGAATTATGTGGTTCAAGCAAAACTCATTTTTGTGTTCACATAGAGGTATTACGAAAAAATTAACTGATTTATTTAAATGAGCTTAAAAAAAGTGGGGTTCCAATTTTTTTATGGTATTAGATTGTTGAAGAACCAATCAAGAGGATCACCATTTGTTGGTTTTATAATTAGGGATGTTTATAATCATTTAGCATTAGAGAATATGAAGAAATTGGATGAGAGCAATTCAAATGCATTAATTGATATTTTTAGAAAAAGACAATTGAATGAAAATGATTTTTTTTTTTTTTATTTTGAAGTTGATATTGATTCTAGATTGTGTAGTTTTTTTTTTTTTTTTTGGGAGATTCTCATATGAAAGAAGATTATGAGGTCTTTGGAGACTTGTTGGTTCATGATACAACATATTGGACTAATAAATATGACATGATTTGTAGTTCATTTGTTGGTATGAAACTATTGTATGAATGTGTTGTTTGGTTGTGGGTTTTTATTGAATGAGAGAATTGAGTCTTTTGTTTGAATTTTCAATACTTTTTTAAGATCTATGGGATGCAAATATCCACAAACAATAATGACAAACCAATCAGTTGTTATGGTTGCTGCAATTGCTCAGGTGTTCCCAAATTCGTGACATAGGTTATATATATGGAACATAAGTGGGAATTCAAAGAAAAATATTAAGTCGTTGAGAAGTCAGAAAGGATTTGTAGATTTATTCAACTACTTGTTGAAATACACTGATACAAAGGCTGAGTTTGAGTTTTATTGGACGAGGTATGTTAATAAATATTATGTTCATTTATTCTTGTATAAATATTCATTATTCATGTGGACAATATTAATTATTTATAATGGTTATGTTCATTATTTTTTTCATGTAATGTTCTACATTAGTTATTTTGTGTATTGGAAACATATAATTTTTGTTTTGTAAAAGTTATTTTTTGTTTATTTTTGTTTGTGTTGATTATGTTTAAGTGATATAGTGTTCAATGTTTTGGTGTAATAGTTTCATTTTATGGTTGAAGAATATTTATTTTTTAAAAATTAGATGTTCATTTAGTATGAATGATATGTTCATTATATTTAAATGTAATGTTCATGAGATATATACTATTTTTTATTTTTCAGGTTGGTTACAAAATATAATTGTCACAATAACCCTTAGATTGTAAAGCTTTATAACTCTAGGGAGAAATGGTGTCATGTGGTTAACAAGGATTATTTTTAGGTGGTGTTTTATTATCACAAAAGAATGAGAGTTCTAATAATTTTGTGTCCTGAAGACTTTTTAGGACTATTGAACTTTGTGATTTTTATAATTCATTTGCTGATGTAGTTTAGGAATGGAGGAATAGGGAAAATGAAGAAGATTTATATATTGTATTTAAGGTCAACCATCTATGGTTTTGAATAATGTGAAGCTTGTTTCGCATCTAAGGATGTTTATCCTATTGGATTTTATTTTTTTTTTCAATTTGAGGAGTAGTTTGTGAAGGGTGATTCATGTTATCAACAATGTATAATGTTGAATGGTAAGAATATGAAATATCATGTATGGCGACCAGATGTGGACATTATTCAACATGAGGTACTTTTTAATCAACAGAGACTTTTAAGACTTTTAATATGGTAAATAAATTTGATGATGGTATAAACAATATTGTTTGATTAAGTTGAACATGTTCATTGTATATAAAAGAAAAGAAATAATTTTTTTTTGCTGAAAATGAAATGTGCATATCGGAGTTTTAAGAGAAATAAGGGTGTAATATTAAGAGAAATAAAAGGTTAAATATTCATTTTTTGGAAGCCTTTTGTGTTATCATTTAAAAGAATGTTATTGAAGTCTAAAAATTTAACAAAAATGGATAGTAGATGAAAAAATTATAATGTGATTAGATGATGATAATGAAATGAAAACAATGAGAAATTAAAAAAATAGAAGGAAAAGGTTGAAAAAAATAGGAAAAAAAATATTCTGGGAAAAGTTGAAGTTTTGAAGGGTGAGAGTGAAGAGGGAAATGAGAGAAAGTTAGGGAATTAGTGAAAATGGATAATTATGGTTTAGTTACCGTGGGGAAAATGCGATGGAAGGAGCGAACAATTACTTCTTTTTTTTTTTAATTTTGAATTTTTTAAATTAATAACTGTCTAGGAACCACGAGTGGTTGACAACAATGAAATTTTTTGTGTGAATTTGTGCATGTTCATTGATTAGTGTTGGAGTGTTCATTTTTTGTAGGTGAATGTTATAATAAATAAATGTCATTTGAATATGTGCATATTCAATTGTTATTTTTTTTGTGTGAATTGTGAATGTTCATTCATTTTTATTTTTTCTTATTAATGTTTAGGATGGATAAATTTTGTTGAGGTAGTATTATGTGTGTTATTTATATGTATATTTTTTTAATGTTCAATTAATATTAGAAAGTTGTTCATTAGATATATGGGAAAAGTTCATTACTTTTTTTAATATAATAAATTAATTAATTACTGAATTTAAAAGATATAAGGTGTTTTTTTCACAATGTTTTAATGTTTGCTATTTTATTCTAGTGTAGTTTTTATGCTGCGTTCATAGTCATTTATTATTTTATGGATGTTCAATTGGTTTGGAAAAAATGTTCATTATTTATATTATAGATGTTCATTACTTTTTAATTTATATTATTGCACATCAGTTATTTGCAGAATAAAATAGATTTTAATTTTATTGTGGCGCGTTAAAAAGATTGAGTTTTAGTATGGATATTCGCCTTTTGTTTTACATATTATATTTTTGGTTTATTATTGGAACTTTGATTATTTTTGTGCATAATTTTTATGTTATACAGTATTCATATTAATTATGTTTTTAGTTTAATTTTGTGCATAATGTTGATTATTTTTGTTCATAACGTTTAATTTTGTTATAGAAGTAAAAATTTGTGTATTTTAAAATAAAAAAAAGTTAGCAAATAATAATAAATCTTTATCGTGGTGGCATCTTGCGTGCGTTTTAAAACTACGACATGTGTCAACGAGCTCTCTGGAGCACAAAGCGTCGTGATCTGAGGTGCACCATATAAGGATTACTTATCACCATGGGAGGGATACGACATGCTCTGAGATCCAAAGGTCCAAAAAGAATGATTTCTACCATGGGAGGGATACGAGCCCATAAATTGATACATGCTCTGAGATCCAAAGGTCCATAAAAAATGAGTTCTAGTGTAAATAGAGAGTTGATAATTTTAATGTTAAGTAATTCTTTGTTTCTCGGCATTTGGCAATTCATGCAAGTGAATTAAAAATATATGCTAAAAATTCATTAAAGGGGAACAAAAATAAATCTAAGTTATGAGATGAAAGAAGTTATTTTGGATATATATTTTTTTTGTTTCTTTTGAAATTATAAAAACTCCAGATCCTATTAGTAGATCTAAGAAATTAAACACTCTATCCATCTTTTTTACTTTTTTATTTCTCAAAATAGTTTTTTAATGTTTTAGAGGTATTATTGATATATTTTATAGTTGATATAAATTTTTAGTGTGATAAGTAGCTCATATCAAATGATTAATTTTAGATTATATTATTTTTAAAAAATATTTTTGTTCAAACAAGTTAAATTTTGTGTCATTTCGAATTATAAATATATTGAATTTGAATTGGAGTCAAGATTCAAAATAAATCAAAATTGTTTTTTATATTTCACATCGAATCTAATTTAATCGCTTATAATTTCCTTTTTTTGAATAAAAAACTTTATTTTTATCTTTTAAATAAATTTTTATAATTTAAATCAGATCAAATTTATTTAATTTATCTTATGAATCAGATTAAATCACATTAAATCTAATTTAAAATTTTAAATCGTTTTAACTTTTTTAAATGAAATTAAAATTAAAACTTGGCAATCAATTGCCCTTTTCGCAGATGATTATTTAGCTGAGTGATTAATAGTGATGTCTCGAGACCATAAAATCGTGGGTTTAAATCCGGCCATCAACACGAGTTCCCATCCAACCACTTAGGCGGCTTGAAAAAGAGAATCAATTGCCCTTTTCAATGTTCAAACAAAAAAAAAAAAAATTGATTTATATTTCTGTATTATGGGGCAAGTACACATTCAGTTGGTTTGATTGATTCGCTTTAATTTTTTATTAAATTTTAATAAATCAAATTTTTTATGTTTATAATCGAACTAAATTAAAATTTTTAAAAATCAAATTAATTTAACTAATTAAATTGAAATTTATGTGTCTATAAATTGAATCGAACTTATTTTATAAAAATTCAATTTGGTTTGGTTTGTTTCAATTAAATTACATGTATTTTAAATTTAGTGCGATTCAAATTGGTTTGATTTATTTATTATTTCGATTAATTCAATTTTTTCGATTTTCTATCTAAAAAACCTAACAAAAAACTGAAAATTGAATTTTTTTAAAATTATAACAGAACAAACAGATTTTATTAAAAAATTAAATCGAACCGAATCAAATCAATTCAATTTTTTGTTCAGTTTTTGCTCACCCTATTACAGGTGTATAATAGCTATTTCTGTGGTGAATCTACGTGTCAACTGCTTGGATTCACAGAGAATCCATGGCGGCATGACTGTATTGGAACAGTCGTGTGAATAGCAAAAAATTCCATTTGACAGGACAGAGGCCTTACTGTCAACTCTCTTTCATAAAAAAAAAACAAACAGAAAAGGACTGATTAGCCCAATTGCATCATCCTCTCATTTATTATTACTTGTCAAAAATCAAATCATCATCATCATCATCATCATCACCAATTCATCGTGGTCATATTAGTCAAGTTAACAATTCTACTATTGTAAACACGTTTTATTTCTTAATCCTACGCTATCATTTCTACTTATGTATGGTATAATATATACAGATATTAGAACTACACTTTTTCTAAATATGTAAACTTTGTAATAATTGGGTTGCTTTGAAATTAATCAGGTTAGGGAAAATGGTGGGTACCATTGGATTTATTTTTATTTTTATTTTTTTAGATTTGAATTAGATGTTTTTATAACATTTCTTCGCACTTAAAAATTGTTTAAAGTAAACTTCTCATTATATTATTAATGTTGTTAAAATTTTTAAATAAAAATATTGAGAAATACTTAAAAAACATTATAAGTTGAAAATACTTCAAAATAAAAATCCTTGTATTTTTTTTATATATAGAAATATTACAATAAAGATTTAGTATATGAAATAAAAAAATAAAAAAATATATTCAACTATAAAATTAAATAAATAATAATTTTAATCTAAATCAAATAAAATAAATTAAAAAATAAAGAAAAAATAAAAAAATAGAGATTTGAACTCAACTTATAAAGTAATTGAATTAAAAATAATAGGATTGTTTTCATGTCTTTCTACATATTCACTTGATTTTAAGCAAAAAATAATAATAAAAAAACCACATATTGGTTATATTTGGAAAACGGAAAAACCAGTTTTCATTTTTATATTTGAAAATTTTTTTATGTAAATATAATTTTTTTTTTTAGTTTGTGTGCAAATTTTTTCTAAAAACAATCTTAATTTTCTAAAAATAAACATCCCCAATATTCCAAGTTTTAGATCGTATCAAGAAAACATTTTAAAATTCAACCAATTTAACCACTAAGCAACGCCACATTAGTTGTATTCATTTTTGTTGATATATCATTAAAAAATTAATTTTCATTCTAATATTAGAGCTAGCCTCTTAATCTAATAGTAAAATAAAACTATTAAAAAATAAATCTAAAAGTTTAAATTTCACTATTATAATTTTTTTCTCAATATTAAAAAAAATAAAATGATTTTCTTCCTCATTCAGCGTAAAATGACTTCAATCGTAACATCTCTTGTTTGATTGTCGATCTCAAAAATATTGTGACGTGGGTCATGGTGTCCTTAGCTCTCATTTTAGTTGCTTACCTAGACAATGTGCATATAGCCATAACACTTCTCTTATTCATTCTCCAATTCTTTTTTTTTTTTTTTTTTTTTTTTGAGTAATGTATAACTCCAAATAGAAACAATACATCCAACAATTTGACAAGAATTTCCAATAAATCTCGGAAGTGGAAGTTTTGATCCCTTTCTATAGAAACAAATCACATACTTCCAATGCTCATTATTTTATTTTATCTCATTCTCTTCATTCTTAACACAATGAGTTTGATGTTACATATTTTATCAATGCTTTCTTATCCCTTTTGAACCTTTAATACACTCATTCACCAATGACAGAAATTTCTTTATCTTATGATATACCTAGTGATTTAAATTGCTAATGACATGCACAACTAGAAACTTGAATTTAAATTCCTAATTCCTATATTTATAAAATTTATTATCCCTTATTATCACTTTCAAAGAGTTTTTATCACTTTTTTTAGATAATAATATGAAAATAAAAATATGGATAAATAATAAATATGAGACGATAAAAGAGATAAAATATTTTAAAGTGATATACGTAATATTATTTTGAAATGATTAATGTCATTATTTGTAATTTTTATATACTAATTGCCATTAAAGTAGTGGTAATTTTATAATTAAATATGTGAAAGATTGAATTTCGAACCTTAATAATCCTAACTCATCCCACAATAATGCAAAACAGAAATTATTAATCTTGACCTTTCCTTTTTCAACTTAAAAATAATGGGTATTTAAATTCTTATTATTCTGTTTCACAAGAACAGAAACGTACGCAGTCATTCAATACCATTCCTTCATCCATGATTTTGAGTGTAAATGAATAAACTTTTTGTTTAAAAACAAAAAAAAAATGATTAAAGCTTATCAACTCATCTAGGGGTAAAATTGTAATACAACCCTTAAAAGGGTCGCAAGCCAAAACTAATCAATCACCAAATGTACCAACGGAACAACTAACTAATCCCATCAACATAGACCAATCCATCCCCAATTACCCTCCAACATTGCAATATTTACACTCATACCCCTCATTCATTTCCTAATCTACCCCTACTCAGGTATTGCATTTAACGTCGCCGTAAACTTCCTCCTTCCTCCACCATTCCTACCACCGCCAGCGGCGGAGTTCACCACTCTTCTCCTAGACTTCCCACCACCCTCGCTGGAAAACACCTCCGGGGACACCGACTTCCGACCACACCCCCATTTATCACCACCATTAATACCACTTTTCATCAAAGCTGAGCTTGCTTTAACTGCTAACGCAGCCATTTCCTCCGGCTGTAAAGGGTGCTTCAACCTACTCAACGGCAAGGCAAAATAAAGCTGTCCCGGTTGAAGTTCTTCGTCATCGTTTATAGCCGAAACGACATCGTCGAACTCCATCTCATCCGCATTACAGATGAAAAAACTCGGGTTCTTTTGAAGAACATAAGAAACCTTAACTGGGTACGAGAATTCTTGAAGCCTACCGTCTTGTAGAATGAGTTTTGCAGTAGCAACGTGGGTAGATTCGCAAGAATTGCAGATACCCATTTGAGGAACTGGCTTGAAATGGTCAAACTTTTGTTGAAGGTTGAAACTTCTTCTGGTTTTTTGATTAGTTAAATGTGAAGAAAGATGGCATCCGTGAGGTGGTAATGAAGAAGAAGTGTGTTATATATAAATGTAGGGAAGGAGAGGGAGCGCGTATATATGGTGCCTCGTATTCTGTTCCTGGTAGCCACGTAAGATTTGTCGTTTTATGTATTCCATCGATCAGTGGGCAGGGTGGGGTGGATTGCCAGGTTGTAAGGTGTTGGAGACAACTTATATGGTACAGCATTAACCCCTCGATTTTAGCTCATATTACATGGATACCGACTGGGACACTTCTTTTACTTTTTACGTGAACAAAGTTATGAACTCCTCTGTCATTCATTTCATCAGAATTCAGTAGTAAAAATTTAGGGGTAATTCTTGCCTACAGCTGGCTTCCGGCATTATTTAAGTTGTAAGCAGGTGATGGGTTTTAGTCGTTATCAGTGCTACTTCCAAATAGTAGTTTGCTTAATGTTAATCAGTCACACCACGGAGAACACTCACTTGATAACAATTAACTGCGACAAACTATCAACCTAAATTACTAGTGATTATATATCTATGTAACATGAAAAGGGAAATATGAAGAATTAAGAAACCAGAAATGCTCCTCAAAAACAACATTTTATGTAATATAAGTGAGAAAATGTAAGAGAAAAATAAAATTTTCAAAATACGAAAATGTGTCTGAAATGTGAAACATTACCCTGAAGTTTCTATGTAAAATAATTATATATTAGTGGTTTAATATTTGCTTGCACTGCAAAATACTCGCTTAGTGGAATTTCAATTTTTTTTTATGAAAGAAAGTGTATATTTTTTTTCTTATGTATTGCATAGTTCTCAAGAGAATTAGTTGTTTTCAATTAATTGAATTTGAGTATACTACGAAAGTATAATGTCCTGGCCTGGAAGGGCTTGTGTCATAGCAATGGATAGCAAAATTTTATAGATATCGTAACCAAATTCATTGCTTGCGAGCTTGATGATTTCTGTTCCCTGTCCAAATCGAGGTTCAGTATTGATGGGTGGGTGAGTGATGAAAGGTGGTGTAAAAAGGTAGAAGAGAGAAGGGATTTCAACTTTCACGTGAAAATTTATGTGGGACGACTGTGCCAATGTCGTTCAATAGATGTGCATGCCTAAAACCTACCGTACAATCTCGAGTGATGAGATGAACGTTCCATTTATGGGAATACATAATTGAAGGTGTTTTAAAAGTGTTGAAGAATCGCTAGAAGAATTTAGGAAGCCCCTATCAGGGTAGGCCAATCTTTATCCACAGAGAATGACTGTTTATTATTTTAATAGCATATTTACTCGCTGTTTTTGCCCAAGTTTTGCACGACCTTTAGATCGTTAGAATCCATTTTTAGCTCACTTTTCTAGTAGGGGGAGATGATTAAGTTTGGTGGCAACATCATGCCCAATATACTCACACTTCTAAAATAATTAGTCATAATCTGTGAATTGCGGCAAATATTTATATAATATATATAAAAATCATAATATTATTAAATTATATATATATATATATATATATATATATATATATATATATATATAATGAATATATAATCAATACATATATAAGATAATAAACTTGTATATAATATTATAAATAAATAAATAAAATGATTGAAATATAATACATAATTGAAGATCACCAAAAATAAATAAAAACTTCTCCTCCACACCCATAAGCCAGTTTAAGGTCATTTAATTGCATATAAATATCTTTGTACTTTTAGAATTCAGCTAACCATATATCTCTCTTTATTTTCAATCAAATATAAGCAAGTTGCAAAAAAATATATATATATATAGAAGGAAAATTGTATATTTTTAAAAGTTTTCATTTTTAGAATTACTTTACAGTTGAAATTAAAAACTTCGAATATGTGTGTGAATAACTTGATATAAGGACGAAGCTATGTGGAGACTACGGCCCCTAAGTTTTTATACTTCTATAAATTAGTTGATAGTAATCTTATCAGATTATTGTATTTTTTTTTTATGTGAAATTTTTCAAATTAAATTTATGAATGAAATTTTACATTACATATATAACTATTTTGTATAGAAAAAAAAAACATTATAGATAATTTTTTATAAATTTATTAAAATATAATTTATAGACATTATTATTATATACTTTAAGTAATAAATTAGTGAATAATTTAAACTCTTTTTAATAGAGAAGATCGGAAATCAACACTACCACTCTTTGCATTTTTTGAAAATTGAAAAACACATCTTTAAAAAAGGTTTAAATGTATCAATAAGCATATAATTAAAGAACTAGTAAATGCATGCTTTTCATTGGTTTAATATTTATTTCCAAAGACAAAAAAATTATATTTCTCCCTCAACTTTCTCTTTAATTTGTTTTTTCTGTTAGTTTTATTTTGATGTTGTGGTTGGGCAGCCTACAATAGGTCCTCTCTTTTCTTTCTTTTTTTTTAAATAAACTTAAATTTATCATTTTATTAATAAATTTATCTTTTTTTATTATAGGGAGTTGTATATTTTTGTTAATATTTTACTCTTTTTTATGAATATTTTTTCTCTCATTTTTATAAGTATATTCTCTCTCTACATGAGTATTATTTTATATTTTATAATTGAAGATGATGTCTATTAATCTTGAAATATGATTGATTTACTTTATGTAATGATTATAATTTTTCAAACTATTAGGAAAGTTTTATTTTATTAAAGAGCTTCACTAAAAAAAAATCACATTAAAATAATTTGAGAGCTTTATTTTTCTCCTATTCTACAACAATTTTGTATACTGTTTGCATTTTCAATCAAAACTTAAGCAAATTAATTTACAGGATTTCTCATAACATACTAATGTTCTCGTTTTACAAAAGCTAAAACTCTGGAACCAGCCAGCAATAAAAGTGGAGTTATGAACAAAGTAAGGGGCATTTTGAGAAGTAGAGGAAGAGAGAAAGGTGGCACGACAGCACAGAGTCATGGCATTTCGATGGAAGGAACATATTAAAACACGTTGAAGTGAAGGATCTCTTATTGAGTAAAGTAAGGTGCGAAAACCCCAGAAGCCTACAGGAGATGGCGTAATAAGATTTGTTGGGTTTGGGTCTTCTTGGTTCGACCCTTATACTATGCCATATTTTGTTTTAGAAGATTTAATGCAAATTAGGACAAAGCATGGCCATGGCCGTCCTTTTGTTCTTTGCCATCACTCTACTCCATCATTTTGGTTTCTTTTTGTTCAATGGTTTTGGATTCTTTTCTTTCTCAAAAATCAAACATGTGATGCTATGGTTGTTGGCTTCTTCAACCACAAAATTATATTGCATAATTCTTTTTTTTTATCCATAGGAGATCTGATAGACCGAATAACATTATGAGCTACACAACATGGATAACTCTCCATTTTCAATAACTCTTACCATAAAAGCGGATGAAAAGAATCAAAATCGAGACCTCAATTCTCACATATACTTTTTAACCATCAAACTATATCTCCATGTGCATATTTATTTTTTAACACATTTGTAAAACATTTTTACAAATATTGCATGCTTGTTTATTAACATATTTGTAAAACATTTTTTATCCATGTTTCTTGCATTGCCTCTTACATTATTGTTTTATTGGGGCAATAATAGGGTTCAATGGATTTATCCTCTTTTTTAATTGGATTTTTTTAATATTTAAACTCTAATTATTATAATGTGAATTCAAAACTTCACAATTTTAAAAACGACACTAGCAACTCTTATAAAAAAAATTCAAGCAAATGTGAGAGAAAAATCATGATGTTTTACAAGTTTCTTTTTATTTCATTAATTATATGTTATTTTAAATTTGTTAGTGTAACTATTCTTTAATAGTAATATGTGTAGTTACCATAACTCATATGAGATAATATCACATGAAAAACTAAATACAAATTTTTATAAATTTATTGATTTTGTACTCGAATATTAAGAATAAAAATATCAAAAATTCATTAATTTAATAAAAAATATCAAAATTTTAAAAATAAAAATAGATATTTTCTCTCTAAAATTTTTATTAGTCTCCAAAAACTTAAGGTTTTTTAATTGTTATATGATAGTTGTATTTATAAGCCTAATTATAGTTATTTAGAAAAATAAAAATTATTACTAAATATTATAAATCTATTTAAATAACACTATAGTGTCTAGATATTATTTTTAATATAGAAAATATAAATAAAAATTTTAAAATAAAATATCTCATAATATATTTTTAATTTTTATAAAAAATTCAAAATGAAAAATTATGTAAAAATCTTCTAAATTAAAATATTTTGATAAAAATTAAATTTAATCTAACAAAATTGAATGCTATGCATCAATAACACATGGCAGCTATAGATATTATATAATTAATAATTCTGACAACATAAAAAAAAAAAAAAAACAAAGAAGCAAAAAGTGAAGAGGAGAGATCAATCGCTACTATAATGCAACCTTGAATATTAAGAGAAGCACATGATTTTAATGGATTGAGAACTCTTCAAGGCAAAGTAAAAGGAAAAGCATATTAGATTAGAGCACATACATTGTACATATATGTACTACCATTTCCTTTTTTTTTTTTTTTTAAGGAAAAAATGTGAAATTTATAATGAGGGGGGCCAAGGCACAATAATGTGTGTGTGCAGCATACATGTTCAGATGCATCAATTCTAAATCCATGGCTTGTGAGGAAGATCTGTAGTTGAATTTTTTTCCTTTAATTTATTAGTCAAACTTTTAGGTGATAATTGGATTAATAATTGAGGGAAATAAGTATATATATGGATTCCCATCATCAAACCTTTCTTTAGTTTGAAGCTTCAAGGGCTCTTCCTCTTTCCACTCACAATGTATCCAAATTCAAAAAGATCCATACAAGTGGGATCAATCATGGTGACTTTAGCAAAAAGGTCTATGACAATTGGCAAGAAGCATGCTTTTTTATTATTTTACAATTTAGTTATTGTGATGCCTTACCTTTTCTTCATGAACCAATAACAATATGATTTTTCTCTAGATAGATTAGATTGAAAAACAATACTATATAGATTAGGATTTGTCACTAACTAACACTATGTTCTCCTTTGTTCTTAAGGAGGTTACTAAGTAAGTGTAATTTTTAAAGAAGGTATAATTTTTTACTGTCTCTAATTAAAATACTATTAAAAATAATATGTATTCTTTTGACCATTTCATTTTTTAATAAAAAATAATTTAATTTCTTCAGAAAATTGAGTGAGATTGTCTAGAATATTTTATAGTTAATTCATTAAATAAATTTATTTAATAAATTACAAATAATATAGTATTTTATAATATAATCTTTAACTTAATGAATGAATCATACATAAAGTTGATATATTTCTAAAAATTACAAGTCGAACACATAAAATGGTTCTTATTTTTTGGAAAGTAATTTATTAAAAAAAAATTCTAATTTGTAAAAAAATTATCCCCTAAAAAAGTGAATTTCTTTAAACCGAATGAAATTACAATAGTTTAATTACTTAAAAAACTTATAAAATACTTGTACTTCTGACCCAATTATTATTATTTGCCTCGTTTTCTAAATTGAAAAAAGAAAAATAGAAGGAAACACCGCAATATACTTCAATTTGGACACAGTTCTTGGTTGTAGTTCTAGTCTTCAACCAACACATTGGAATGTCCATGTATACAATGTTTTTTTTTTTTTTTTTGGTGATCTATATAATAATAATACATGTTTTGAAGATTAGGAACAGTGATAAATCTAATATCCTTGTTCTGATACACTTTTTAGAATCACGAGGCAAACACATATAGTTGGCAAAATCAAACAGTAAAACCCACCAACCAACCAGCAATAACACACCCACATTTTATAATTAGAATTATGTATACATGCCAGTGTTTAACACAACCCTAAATAGTTGCTAATTGCTCCTCTAAATATAATAGATTATTTTCAATTAGATCTTTTAGTTTAGGTTTCTTCTGCTGCATGCAGACAATATTTCTAATTGTATCTTTGACTCTATAAATATATATGGACATGCATTATAAAGTTTGCCTTTGTCATTTCCCAGAAGGTTCATTCATCACAATTGTACATATAAAATATATTTTTTATTTTGGCTATTGCAAGGTTGTCATCACCAATGCTATAGCTTGTTCCTTTTCATGATTCCTTTTGTTAATTAGGTCATCATAACTTGATCAATGTCATAACTACTTCTATATAAAATTCAAAAAAAAAGAAAGAAAGAAGATTTGTGGTGTTAATAATTTTTTTGTTCATAATATTATACAATAACAAATAAAAAGCATATATTCAACAAAGGTTTTTTTGTCTTTTTTATTATGTTAATATATAATTATTAATTAATCAAATCATATCCACATACATGGATCTATGATCTAGCTATCAATAATCATGCATGTCTTGTCTAAGTTAAATAATTAGATCATAAACTCAAGCCAGAAACAAAGATCTTTCGTCATATATTTCATATAATAGTGACCAAATGGCTTATGAATGAAGCTGAGCATCTAATGCCAAGAAAAAAAGAGAGGTACTAATAAAATGGTACCTTTACCACCACTATTAAAGTCTTTTCTAAAATAATAAAATTGTAAAATTCAACATTTTCAGATTAATTAATTAGAAAATACAAAAATTTACAAAAAAGGAGACCTTCTAGGAATTCCTTTTCTCCTTCTTTTTCGTTGGGTACCCCCAGACACATTTGTGCTTGTACTTGGCTTCACCACAGACTTAATATCACTTGAATCGCTCTGTTTTTCCTGCACATTTCTCCTTTTATTTTGTTGGGTGCCTCCAGACACATTTTTGCTTGTTCTTGGCTTCACCACAGACTTAATATTACTTGAGTCGCTCTGATTTTCCTGCACATATCCAAGTAATTTAGCCCATAATATATAGTTTTACATAAATAAACAATAATGATCAACAAAAAATAATATAAATTCTTACAACTTTGCAACTGATGGAGCAAAACATATAGCGTGATGATCCTTCTTCTTGTTGTTGAATTAGTTCTCGTTTACAGGTTCTACACTTGTGGTTGTGGGTAGAATTGTGGAATACATTACCACTCTGTGGTCTTGAATTTATATAAATAATATAATTAGTGTTATTTTTATAATTTTGAATATCCGATACATCATAAAATTTATTTATAGCAGAAGAAAGAATTCCTGGGTAACGTGAAACTTTGTAAATCTGAAAAAAGCAACAAGAAGTTAATTAAGTAAAAAAAATTGCATAATCAAGAAAGTTAATTAAAGAAAATCAATAATGGGCTAATATTTCCTTACTTGAATAAGATGATGTTTTTCATGGTCATCATTATGAGTCTTGCAAATTTCACAATGTGTTCTTATGCAATCTGTACAAAAGAAATTGCACTTTTTGGAATCATGGATCTGACATCGAGAATCAAATTCGGCTCGCAATAATGCTAATAACCATCTTGGAACAATTTCTTCTTTTTCCATAATTAGTCTACAATATGGGGGGCAAAAAAAAAAAAAGTTTAAATACAAAATCTGCGAGAAGAAATAATAATATTTTGAATAAAACTTGATGTTACTTCGGCAGGACATATGTAAATAAATAATGATAAGCAATTTTAGAAACATGTTTCTCATGAAACAGTGTTATTTCTTATTTTAGAAACAGTATTAAAGAATTTTATACTATGTACATATATAAATAAATAACGATAAAAAGAAAATAAATTTTTCATGCATAACATACCTCACGGCTAGGTCAAGACAATCACAATGCTTGGAGTCCTTAACCTTTGTAATGATATCAAATAATTTTATGTAGAGATAGATCAAGGAGAGAACAGTAAATAGAGAATAAGTCTATGCTCCTATTTAAATGGGTTAGAATGAAATCCTAGTAACATAATGATTCCTTCTTCTTACTAGTTTATAGTTTTTCCTTTTATGGGTTGGAATCCTTTTTCCTCATTATCTAAGGAATTAAATCAACTAGTGCTAACTTATAAATTTTTTATATATTTTGAAAATTATAATTCTTGAAGTCCACTTTATTGAATTTTTTTTTTTTAACTAAAAAAGTTTTTCAAATTCATTCTGGTTGGTGAGAGCCAGTAAGTATTGCTTCATGGTGTTATTGTAAAGGCCTACTACTACTACTACATGGTACCTAATAGAAGGCAATAAATTTATCACTTACAATTTATTCGAAAAACTGAACTGAGTTCCTCGCCTAATATGGATGAAGCCCATCAAGGTCACATTGAAAGAATCCCATCTAAATTATTTGATTTGGATCTCCAAGAGATTTTAGGATATTAATTTTGAGCTGATACATTCATGAATTAAGAGTAAAGTTTAGCTTTAATCATTATTACGTAAGCTCCTTCTCTTTAAATATTTTGGGATTTGTTCAATAAATAAAAGGTAGTCATAATCTACTAGTAGGTGCTTGACTTGGACCCTTTCATGGTTTGTATATCGATCCACTATTAAGCTAATTAATGGTGCCAATTATTCATATGATGAAGGTGTTCATGAACCAGTTTGTTACCATAAAAGTCTATAAATACAAAAAAGAAATCCATAAATTATTATTTTTATGTTTGGATTTATATCTTTAGAGGATAAAATATTCTGATCCATTGATTCATCATTCGATCCGTAGCTTATCCATGTTGAATACAATGATAAGAAAAAATATGCATTATATGATGAAGATCTTCTAATTACGACTTCCTACTACATGAAACCAATTTATCAAGTCCTTGCAGAACTAGGACATCTTATGGATTGATTACTAATTAATGCTTCAAGGACTGCGTGACCTTGTAGATTAGTGTTGTTTTTGAAACTTTAATAGAAAGCTGTTTCCCTTCCATACTCTTTCATATTGTGAGTCACTTGCATTTGGCGAATGTTAATCAATTTGATGGTCGGCTTAACATATCTTATTAGTGATGAATCTATCTACTTTCCTTTTAATGGTATGCATGATTCCATATGAAAAGGAGATTTCTGATGTTCAAAGAGCATGCATCTTGGCAAAAAAATTAACAAAACCAAAGTAAATAAAGATATCCAGAATATAAGCAAAAGAACTACAGGAAGAAATCCTTCCTGCTTGAGTTAGTGTACTTGACAGTTGGAAATAGTTTTTGTTTATTACACATTCTTGCTGTACAAAAGGCTTTCTTGTATTATATCTCCTGCAATTCTGAAAACACATTTGGGATGTTGCAGAAATATGCTACTGACTTAGATGATCAGTTAATTGATCAAGCAGGCAGTATATATTGCTTGAAACTTCCAGTCTCTTGTCGTCAACCATGAACTCATAAACACAGCCCTCAACCTCAATTAAGCTAATTGCCCTGCACTTAGGATCTCGTGGTCATTCAGTAGTTTTCAAATGTTCTCCATGTCTTCCCATCTTCCAGCTTCAGAATACAAGTTCGACAGAAGCACATAAATCCCTGAATTTAATCGTTCCAGCTCTAACAATTGTTTTGCGATTTGTTTTCCTATCTCAACATTTCCATGGATCCTACAGGCGCCGAGTAAAGCACCCCTAATCACAATATCGGGTTTCATTGGCATTCCTCTTATTAGCCTAATAGCTTCATCTAAGAGACCTAATCATGCATGCGTAATGCTCAATTTCATGTACAATCCCATAAACAGAGCTCATTTTGTCAAAATAATGCCACCCAATGTTTATAAGACCACTGTGACTACAAGCAGAAAGCAATCCTGTGAAGGTTATCTCATCAGGCCAAACAACTTCAGCTTGCATCTTCTCAAAGAGATTGATTGCGTCCGATCCACAACCGTGTAATGCAAGGACCCCAATAATTGCATTCTAGGACACTAAATTCTTATTTGGCATCCTCTTAAAGACATCCGTGGCAATCCTAAGGGCACCACATTTTGCATACATATCTACAACAGAGTTGCATAAACTAACACTAACTATACTATTATTGCTGCATATGTAATCGCGAATTTTCTTTCCCATGGCTAAATCACCAATTTGCCTACATGCTGAAAGAACGCAAAGTAGGGTAGCCTCATCAGGCACCACACCCATATTACGCATCTCATGGAACAGATACAGAGCTTTCCTCTATTGACCTCCTTGAACAGAGCAAGAAATCATTGAATTCCAAGAAACCACATTCTTCACTGGCATTGAGTCAAACATTCTCAAATTCAACAAGTCCATGTTTAGCATATGCACTAACCATTGAAGTCCAAGAAACCACATTTTTATCAGGCATCCGCTCAAAAAATTTTTCAGCAAATTCCAATTGCCCACACTTAGAATACATATCTACAAGCGTATTCCTCAAAATTAAATCTATCTCCATCCCCGTAACCACAATATAAAAATGCACACACCTTCCCAAATCTATGTCACCAGACTGCGAACATAACGCAAACAAGTTAACTAAAGTAAACTCATCAGGCTCCACACCCACTTCTCTCATCTGTTTCAACCAAAAAAATGCATCTTTACACCAACCCAACTTAGCATACCCACCGATCATTGTATTCCACGAAACCAAACTCCGATCATACATATAATCAAACACTTTCCGCGCGCACGAAGTAAACCCACAATCAACTTAAGCACCAATTAATCCATTTTGCACAAAAACATTAGACCCAAAACCCATCTTTTGTGCATGTCCCTGGACAATAATCAATATCCAGTACGCTGATTTGGAAGCGCAAGCTTTAAGTACAAAAGGGAGAGTGAACTCATTAGGAGAAAGACCAGAATCAATCATCTGGCGATATAAAAATACAGACTTTATAGGATCACTACTATTACAATACCCCCTTTTAGGCTATTGTACATGACCTTATTGGGGTCAAGAATTTGATCGAATACGAGCTGCGCGTAGTGGAGATCGCCTGTTTCAGCTATGGCGCAGAAAGATATTAACTTACCTAGAGTTAGAGTTTGGTCAGCCAGGACGTTGAGGATGATTTGGGCGTGGATTTGCTTCAGTTGTGTCATGGAGAAGCATTTCTCTAGTAGAGAATGGAGAGTTTGGGATTTGAATTGGAGGATTTGAACATGGCAGTTGGCGGTTAGGTCCGGTGACAAAAACGAACAGTCATTCGTTGAGAGAAGTATATTCAATTAATATTTTTATTGACTTTTTTAAGTAAATAATTTTTATAAAATTTATAGATTTTTTTAATAATTTTTATTAAATTTATAAATTTATGAATGACTTTTAAAAATTTTATTTTCAAAATTTACAAAAATCTTGAGAAAATGTGAAATAAAATTTTTTAGATGTTTTATATCAAAAAATCATTTAAAATTTGCAAAACTCTCTTACTTTTAAAGTTAATGATTTTTTTAATATCAATTAATTTTTATAGACATTATATAAAAGTTGTAATTGAATACACACTGATTTTTATGAACTTTTTTAATATTTTTATTAAATACTTACTATGACTTTTAAATAGTATCTAAAGTTATTATTGAATATTTCCTAATTTTTAAAGTTTATAAAAGTTTTTCATTCGGTTAATTTAATATAGCCCTTTAAGTGAGAGAAAGATAGTAATAGAGATAAATTTGAGTGGAATTGAAATGTTGTACTAAGGTTGTGTTCGACTCAATTGTAAAATCATAATTAGACTAAAATTTTCCTTTTAAATTCGAGCTTGATTAGATAAAATATTTAGATTATTTGAGCTCAACTGAACTAATTTTTAAAAATCCTTTTATAATTTTAAATTAAAACAAGAATTAATTTGAGTATACTCGAAATTTAGATTAATTTAACTAAACTTGATTATTTACGTAACTATCTAGGTGATTTTGTTGTTGGCTACTCAGTTAACATTGGAGAATGTACGGCTATTGAAGCTGAGTTATGGACTTTACTGTGAGGTTTGCTTTTTGCGAAGAGCAAGGGATATGTTAGAGTAAGAGTGGAGATGGTGTATGTTTGCAAACAGCTTTTGAAGGATGTTGGGGTTACTCAGATAACTCATAAGCACAAAGAAGGTAATAGGGTAGCTGATTGGATTGCCTCTGCTGCCATGCGTCACGACAGGGGTACTCAGGCGTTGGTTGTGCTGTTGAGAGCTTCGTGAGATTATTCAAAAACAAAAAATTGAATTATGTAAATATATTCAAAAGCTGGGGATGGCCTGGCCTCATTTCGTCGCCATTTAGTGTTGGTATGCTTTTCTGGGTTGCGTCCCTCCTTTGTATAAAAACAAAAATTAAAAAAATAAAAACTTGATTATTTATGTAAATATATTTAAATATAAAGAATAAAATATTAAAATATTGAAATTTGACTAGTTCTACAAAATTCTTGATTCAAGTATTTTTAATACTTAAATTCGATTTGACAATTTACTCGAATAACTCAAATTTGAGCTCCATTATATATATATATATATGTATATATATATATTGTGAAAATAAAGCTCTAGACAATATTGTGAAAAATAAATTGAATCTTTAATTTATTAATAATGAACTACAAAATTATAAATTTAATCTCAATTGATTGAAGTTTAATTAATTATAAATCCGAACATTGTATGAATAATAATTATATATATATTTTTTAGAATGTTCAATTCAAAATTGTTTATATTCTTATATATTTTTTAAATAAATTGAATAATAATTTTATTTGAATAAATTGATCAATGTAATTGATGCAATTAATTTACTACTTATAGATTCAACTATTTTAGTAATTATATATTTAAAAAAATATAATAGATCTTTGTGCAAAAGAATATATTTCATTTCCCATTAAAGAGAACTCATACTTATGAAAACATGATACATAATTTGTGTTTTGTATATATTTTTATATTAGAAATTTTATAATAACTTCGTTCACTTTGATATGATATGAAAATTGAATTGAGTTTACGGTTAAATAGGAAAAATAACTACATATTGGCTGGCAGTAGATTCCATAATTCGAATCTTACCAATATAATTTCATTCTCCTAATGCTCCAAAAAAAACTTTGTATATTGGCTTTCAAAATTTATTCTAAAAATTTTAGGACATCGTTTGGTCTTGAACAATTATTTTTATTTAATTTTCTTATGATTTAGAATTTTTTCATAAAAAATTTTAAAAAATGGAGGGGGCGATATATTTCATTGTACCAAAAAAAATCCAAGAAACAAAAGTAGAATCATATTATAATTGATCAAAACTAGTGGGAATTTCAAAATCCTTTAATTTTTTTAAGTTAGACAATTATGTACGGAAGATCAAAAGTGTGGGCTCCCAATACCTCTCGTCAGCAGTTAATTGATGATCAATAATTGTAGTGAAGTTTGGTTTTTGTTGGATCAAATTGGTTTTGATGGTGATGTAGTCACAACGAGAGGTCCAAGTCCCAATAATACTCATAAACTAATTGAAATTGACGCATAAGATTAATAAAATTCGTCCACCATCTTTTGTGGGAATCAATTTGTCATAAAGATAAGCCCCTCATTGAGCGATGAACAAGGCTTTTTCAAATTCCTTGATCATCTAAATTTGTCCAGCAACAAAGAAAATGGCTTCACAATCTGGACCCACACTAATTCTTTTATGATCTATCCATGTTATAATATTAGACGCACATGTAGTTCTTGTGGACAATACATGCTCATAATGTTGGTAGTGAAGCCCACTGTAGCTTAAGTGTCGGCAAGAATTAATAGAATTTCTTATGAAGAAGATAAATGTGAAAGGAAGAGTTCAGAAAAATGTTTGATGATTGGAGTGTGCATAGCATTTAAGATCAGTTGCAGCTAACACTACTCAATAATGTATAAGCTTTGACTTAGAGCAACAAGACTTTGTCAAGATTGCCAATCTGGTTTCTCCGCATCCAAACAGAAACTAGAAGAGCTTACAAAGAAGGAAGAAGCCAAAGATTGAAGAGAGACGAAGCAAATGATAGAAACCAAGACAAGAAAGCCATAACAGCAGATATCTGATATCTGCTACATAATTTTGCAGGGCAATATGAAGTTCCAGCATCAATCAGAAC